>JAHPZR010010287.1:5000-11031 GCA_019787425.1 Platygyra sinensis
GTATTCTTTAGTTCGTATTGTGTTATCGCCCTGGTAGGGCTACTTCTGAAAAGAATTTTTGTTGGCGACTGATGTTTCGACAACCCGCTTGAGCGAAAATCATCTTCAGAGTCAAGTAATAGGGTTTGTCAGACGATGATGTTGTAAGTTTGGCCCTTTGAAAGTGATTGGTGAGTTTAGGCATGATCGTATTAGTTAATAGCCTGCGAGCAGGCTCACCTTAGAGTCACGCGTGCCGGCGACGAAGAGCAAAACGATCCGGAGGGAAGGAGTCTGGTAAAGCTTCGCCGCTCGATTTTGCGCTCGCGGCTACGCCGCGAGCGTTTGTGCTTCAATTCTCGCCTGCGCTCCCCGTGAGCCTGCTCGCAGGCTAATTAGCTAAACGAACCGTGTAAAGTTTGTCGTCAGTCATTGCATGGTCGGTATCGATCCGTCTATTTGTTAAATAGGTCGGATTTTGGCCTGCCTAATTGGTCGGACCAACATGCAGCTCGAATACTAGCTTACAACTCGAATACCACTTGAATACAACAGTTCGCTCGATAACACGAATCGATGAATAATTATGCTAAAAACACAATTCTCACGAAATTATTAGTCTTCCGAACATTCCGAAACGTAAACAATGTCTTCGAACATTCTCGCCCTCTTGCAGTTTGAAACAGGCCTCGTAGCGGTGGTGTAGTTGTTGAAATCTGTCAAGAGGCGTTTGTTTTAAGTTAGTGTATCAGCTTTACAGAGTAAGTCATTGAAAATAGTTTGTACTGTAGGTTAAGCATTCAGCAGGGTCCTAGTCAATGTTGTAGTTTGTCAGTTTATGATGTAGAGCAATATGATTGTTGGCATCGCCTTTTCTCGTGGCTCGTTTGTGTTATTACCAGATTGAGCAGGACAAGACGCAACTTTTGGCAAAGTTTGAAAAATATCTGTACATGGGTTCAAAGCCACCTTAATTTTTCAAAACTCTTTTTAGTCACCTTAATTTTGTATCAAATTTCGATTTCTGATGCCTTCAATCCAGATTTTTTTCCATTTCTTGTATCCTTACATTTTTTCTGTCAGTTGAAATCAGTTCTAGAGCTCTTTTCACTTATTTTAAAATATTTGTGAACTGCAAGATGGAAGATCCAAGATGGCATTTTGAAATGTCTGGCGCTAATTGAAGTCAGCAGTTAAGCTTTCTGCGACATCAGGATTGAGGGTAGTAAAGGGGGGATCTAGATCACGTTTCACGGAAAATAAAACGGTTCTTTCACAACTCACGAAAAACAAAGACATAATAAAAATCACGGTTCACGGCGAATTAAACATTTATTTCTCGTTTCACGGAAATTAATTTTCCAAAATCACGCTTCATATAAAAATCTGTACTATAAAAATCACGATTCACGAGGAAAAAATAGCCATTTCACATTTCACGGGGAAAAAAAGGGCCGATCACGAGTCACGAAAATATCCTTTACCACCCTCAGGATTGACCGTGCTTGTTACTAAGGCAAATAGATTTGCACTCTGTTGGTCCTACATCAGTTTAATTAATATTGGGCGAATAGTTTTGGAGATAGCACGAACGTAAATGAAGCTCAGACTTAAGGGCCCACAGACGGATTTTCGCGCGTTGCTAAGGAAGTGAAGTGTCACTTCCGGTGACTGACGTCATGATATCGTGAGCTGACCAGAAAACCCACTCGCGGACCTGGAAAATTTGATAACAATCTCCTAATTTTTCAATTATAGTCGTTTTAAGACTTTAAAAGGAACAAAACCAAACCAAGAAAAATTAAAATACAAAACATTACAAAAACATGGGTTGATTAAATGTCGGGAGGGAAAGTAGGGAGAGAAAGTTTAGCTGTAAATATCGGAAGATAACAGAGATAATCAGCAAAATAGGCTAGTTCCGAATTGTGCAGAAACAAAAGAACAGAATCGAGGTTCAGGGGAATAATTTGCATTTTCCTTTGTTATGAACAATGCAAAATGCTAATTATTCCCCTGAACCTCGACTCTGTTCTTTTGTTTCTGCACAATTCGAAACTAGCCTATTACGGTATCGCTTTCTTTGACCAACAGTTCAACCCGAGTAACGATTTGGATTTTGTTGTTTGAGTTCTCTAAACTCCTTGTTTAATTCATTTTCCCAGTATAAAATTTCACTTTGCTGAAGAAACACAAATGATGTTAGTAGCCTTATAGCGTTGGCGAAAAACTGTTGCAGCATCTCAGCACAAAAGATTGGGAAAAAATATTTTGTCAAGTTTTTGACACCGACTCGGACATGAAAGTGCACGCGCTCCACTATGCAAATTAGCTACTTGTACGCGTCAGATTTTCCTTTCAAAATTAAAACTTCTGCAAACTCGACAAAGAGGTAGAAAGAATAAAAAACTATCGAAAACAGAAATTGGTTATGATTAAAGTGCCCATACCCCAAAAATTGTTTTTCACTTAGTGAAATCTTTGTATTGAATTAGGAAAAATATCGCAAAAATTTTTGCATTTGGTTGAAATCCGAATTTTTTATGAATTTTTTGAGTGAGCGTCCTTTACAGCACGACCGAGCAAACGGGAGAGTGGGCCTAGTGACGTCATTCCAGGCCTTTGCAGGCGTCGCTTCGGTTGTTGTACTTACGGGTTTGGTGTTTGCAGCGTCAAGTATTTTGTCTAAGGAACGTCGATTCTAGATCAAAAAACTTGTAAAATCGTATCTCTTGATAATGTCGTCCAGCGTTGCTAGCTTTGACTCAAGCTCGGATTCCGAGACCGCAGGAACGGAGGTAGAATATGACTTAGAAGTCGAGGTCATGTCAAACGCGAGGGAACAGAAAGACACCTCAGATGATGATGAACCGGAATATGTCTATGCTATCGAGCCTTTAGCAGACGAGAACTGGCTAGCTGGATATGAGGCAGAAAGATAAAAAAGAACAAGAACTCGAAGAGAAACTATGCTCTGGATGTGCCCTTTTCCTTGTTTGGCCAGTGGTTGCATCCGAAAACAAAGCATTTATCTGGAATTCCCTTTCTTTGTACGGAAGCAAAGATTGTCCCAAACTAAAAAGCGATCAATAGCCTGGAATGACGTCACAAACTGCGCTATACCCAGACTACTTTAAGTGATTCTGCTGCTCGGTCGTGTTTTGAAAAAGCGCGCGTTTTTTGAATTTTAAAAATTCATAAAAAATTAGGGTTTCAACCGAATGCAAAAATTTCTGTGGCATTTTTCCTAATTCCATACAGGGATTACACTAAGTGAAAAACATTTTTGGGGGTTATAGGCACTTTAAGCATTGTTGTGAGAAACTCACAAATTAACTCGATACCAGAGAGAAGAGCTTTCTTGCAAAAACGTTATTCATAAATCAAAAGCTTACGCGTACAACTAGCGCGAGAAGATCTTTCTCATTCACAGCGCGAAATTTAAAGTCCTGTTTTCATCCCTGAAAAACTCACCTTTCCCCATTGCCTCTCAGAACAAAAAATGTAGCAAAAAAGTTGCTGATTCACATAGAAGGGAGTTTCGACCCTAGTCTACTGCATCACACCTTTTTGCTCTGACCTGCTCGTTTCACCGCCCTACTTATAAGCGCCCTGATCGAACGTGTTCACCTCGCGCTGTCAGATCAACTGCGCCATGTGTAATGGAACTGACTTCCGGTTTGGCAAAAACGCTAAATTTCCGGCGGTCTTTAATTGTATTAATATTTTTTATGTGACACAGTTCACCCCAAAATACAGAATATGGCTAAGCATTGGTTTTTTCAAAAAATTTTGTTTAAAAATGTTATAAGTATTTCAATATCGTTTATCTCTTTAAAAGAACATTTTGTAAAATGAAAAGAAACACATGCTTAGCAGGATACAAAAATGAATACAGATTATCAAACCACTGATTAAATACACAAATTGTGTAGCACGTAGAAAAAATTAGAGTTTTCTTTTACTGGTCACGTGACCATGGGCGTGGCCTAATGACCGTCATATTTTGGGTCATGATTTACAAAACGTTTTGTAAATCATGACCCTAAATATGACGGTCATTAGGCCACGCCCATGGTCACGTGACGCATTAAAGAAAAACTCTATAAATTTTTTTCTACGTGCGACACAAATTTGTGTATATTTAAGCAGTGGTTTGATAATCTGTAATTCAGTTTTGTATCCTGCCTAAAGCAGGTGTTCCTTTTCATTTTACAACATGTCTGTTTTAAGAGATAAACGATAGTGAAAGACTTATAACATTTTTAAACAAAATTTGTTGAAAAAACCAATGCTTAGCCATAGTCTGTAGTTTGGGACGTCGAACTGTGTCACATACAAAATATTAATTACAATTAAAAGACCGACCGGAAAATTTAGGCGTTTTTTTGCCAAACGCGGAAGTCAGTTTCCATTCCCATCGTGCCGCAGTTGATGCTGACAGCGCGAGGTGAACACGTTCGATCAGGGGCGCGTATACAGTAGGGCGGTGAAACGGAGCAGGTCAGAGCAAAAAGGGTGCCTGATGCAGTAGACTTGGGTTCGAAACTCCCTCTTGCTATCAGTGAATAAGCAACTTTTTTGCTACATTTTTTGTCTGAGGGGCACATGGGGAAAGGTGAGTTTTTCAGGGATGAAAACAGGACGTTAAATTTTCGCGCTGTGGAATGAGAAAGATCTTCTCGGCGGCTAGTTTGTACGCGTAAAGTCTGTTGATTTATGAATAACGTTTTTGCAAGAAAGCTCTTCTCTCTGGTATCGAGTTAAGTTGCTGAGTTTCTCACACCAATGCTTTTAAAGTGCCTTATAACTCCAACAAAATGGATTTCACTTAGTGGAATCCCTGTATGGGATTAGGAAAAATGCCACAGAAATTTTTTGCACTTCGGTTTGAAACCCATTTTTTTATGCATTTTTTAAATTCAAAAAACGCGCGCTTTTTTTTTCAAAACCCCCCACCCCCCCCCCCCCACGAGCGAGCAGCACGAATCACTTAAAGTTAGTCTGGGTATGAGCGACAGTTTTTGTGACGTTCATTCCAGGCTATTGATCGCTTTTTAGTTTGGGAACAATCTTTGCTTCCGTACAAAAGAAAGGGAATTCCAGATAAATGACTTTGTTTTCGGATGCTAACCACTGGCCAAACACAGGAAAAGGGCACATCCAGAGCATAGTTCTCTCTTCGAGTTCTTGTGTTTTTTTATCTTTCTGCCTCATCATCCAGCTAGCCAGTTCTCGTTCTGCTAAAGGCTCGATAGCAAAAAAAATAAAAGAGCACTATTCCGGTTCATCCTCATCTGAGGTGTACTTTCTGTTTCACCTCGCGTTTGACGATGACCTCGACTTCTTCACGTCATATGTCTACCTCCGTTCCTGCGGTCTCGGCATCCGAGCTTGGAGTCAAAGCTAGCAACGCTGGACGACATTATCAAGAAGATACGATTTTACAAGTTTTTTGATCTAGAAATCGACGTTCCTTAGACCAAATACTTGACGCTGCAAACACCAAACCCGTAAGTACCAACAACCGAAGCGACGCCTGCAAAGGCCTGGAATGACGTCACTAGGCCCACTCTCCCGTTTGCTCGGTCGTGCTGTAAAGGACGCTCAACTCAAAAATCTCATAAAAAAATTCGGATTTCAACCAAATGCAAAAATTTTTGCGATATTTTTCTCTAATTCAATACAAAGATTGTCACTAAGTGAAAAACCAACATTTTGGGGGTTATGGGCACTTTAATCATACCCAATTTCTGTTTTCGATAGTTTCTTATTCTTTCTACCTCTTTGTCGAGTTTGCAGAAGTTGGAATTTTGAAAGGAAAATGCTGACGCGTACCAAGTAGCTAATTTGGCCTAGTGGAGTCGCGTGCACTTTCATGTCCGAGTCGGCGTCAAAACTTGACAAAATATTTTTCCCAATCTTTTGTGGCTGAGATGCTGCACAGTTTTTCGCCAACGCTATAAGGCTACTAACATCATTTGTGTTTCTTCAGCAAAGTGAAATTTTATACTGGGAAAATGAATTAACAAGGATTTTAGAGAACTCAAAC
>JAHPZR010010288.1:0-10000 GCA_019787425.1 Platygyra sinensis
TAATACTAATGATAATAATAATGATAATAATAATAAATCTTTATTAAAATCTTATAAAATCCTAAATATAAAGCTTTGATAATGTTTTTATAACATGCGTTTCTATGCTAAAATAAAGTTTCACACAATTTCTTGATATGCAATTTAAATAAGGTAACCTAAATGTAGAAAATCTAAAGGAGCTGTATAAAAAGGAAATTAATCAAATAGTAAAAATGTAATAAATATTTAATTGTCTCAACAAGCGTGCTGTATGGAGTTCGAGAAGGCATTTCAGCGAGTGTCAAAATTAAAAACTACGCTTCATATATACACATATAATCGATAAATTGTTTATGAAATGGCTGCCTCTGAATTTTGTATATCAATGTCAGCATTAGTTAAGTCCATTTTACGTCTTCTGATTGTTCTTGATCCTCTTAAGCAGATCAGCGCAGATCTCAGTAAGGCAAAGGAAGTTCTTGCCCTTATCCACGATATAGTCCTTGAATAATAATAATAATAATAATAATAATAATAATAATAATAATAATAATAATAATAATAATAATAATAATAATAATAATAATAATAATAATAATAATATAATTAATAAACATTATATCGCGCAAATTCCATGTGAACATGATCAAATGCGCGTACGCAAACAATTATGATACAAATTAAACATAACAAGTTAAGAATGCCAACTGGTGGGAGGCTGACCAGTTGGCTTTTACAAAGAGTGGAGGAGTTGAATTCGGGACCACTGAAGCACAAATCCATCTAGTGGCAGGGAGGAGGATTACCAATCCAGCGCCCTCTCACTAGGCCACGCTCGTCTACCCCGCCTACCACCTGTGACGTCATCGATTTAAATGTCACCAGATATTCTTGATATGCATTTAGTACAGCTAGGGTAGATCCTAGGACCGCAAACGATCTCGAAATTGAAAACAGGTTTAAAGTTCAACTTGGTTAGGTGTTCAGTGCGCCTTATGTTGTGAACTTATTTTCTTTTGTCTACACAGACAGACAGACAGACAGACAACCTGCTTTCAGGCGTTCCTACTCGGGTGGACTCCTCGCGCCACAGCGAACAAAAAAAACGTGTTATCGCAGGTCACATAATTGACAATTTACTTCGTGTGTACGTTGTGTACCAAATCAGTGTTTTATTGACCTCGGAATATGATATCAGAAAATACTCTTGCTTAAAGTGGCTGCCAATTCACGACCTCACTGACATAACTTGACTTCACTTGCGCCAATTTGATCTTTGCGATTTTAATTCTTACTATTATTTTTAACTAGCGAACTGGATTCTTATGAGATAATTTGGCCGATGTATAACTTTTTGCAAAGAGTGTAAGCTATGCAGTAGATGACATTGGCTGAGGTTCAGGTGAAATGATCAGTAATTATGATGGAGCGCTTGGATCCCAGTATTTTCTCAACGATGCGAATTAATGGACGTGGTTTACATCGTGGGAGTGCGGATTTAAAAGTTCCGGGTTGATCACTTGTTTGGAATGCACTTCTGACTAAAGAGCTACCTATGTTTTTTGCTTTTGAATGAAATTAATGAAAGTTGCTAAAAGATTCTAACAGTATCGGGATCATTTTGAAGTAATTTAACGTGTTTTAGAACGTAGATTTAACTGTGTGGTTGTGAGGGTGACCACGAAACGTCAGCGTTAGAATTTCTTTACGGTGGCCAATTCACAAGTATCAACTCAGTTGATAAAACCAAATTATCTTGTAATACTCCCCACCGACGCAGCACCAGAGTTTCTTTAGAAATTTACCCCTTTATGGATTCTTAGTACTCTGTTAAGATACATGGGATTGCCCTCTTTCATCAGTGGGCCAAGCGCCAGTTTTTAACTCGCACGTTCAAAGTGTAGTGTTTCTCACTTCGTGTGTGCCGAGCGTAAGTCAAAAAAGGTCCCATTTTCATGTAATACTCGATCAAACGGTCATCTTGCACTGTATAACTCGTCATCTTAGTAATGCCTCTTTAACAGAAGCGTCATCTGTTTAACTGTACTCAGGGACACACAAGAAAACGCTTTTAAACTGATTTGTCGTATTGAACTTATTTAATAAAGTACTATTTACATATTTACATCAATTTCATCTCCATCAAACTGAAGCAAGCCGAACTTCTGCCTACAGCTTTCTTGAACTGTACAGATAATTTATTTCCATTCTTTTTACACGCAAGTTAACAAGACTTGTAGTTCACAAGTCTGTGAAGTAAAGATTGGGGAGCGAGCAGACAGTCCATTCTTCCACTGGATTTGCTTGTAGAAAATTACCAAACTGACAAGCTTCCTGTTTTAGTTTTAACGCTGCCAGGTCTGTTTCACAAACTGCACTTTGCCAACGAAGGCTATTTTCAGTGTCCTGAAGAAGTCTGTGAAAAATAGAAACAAAAAGGTTAGGCCATTAAAGTTAGATAACTCAGTTAGAGCACGGGGAAGTTTAATAAAGTGATCAAAGCGCGATGAAGCAAAACAAATGATTTTAAGATCCTGAGAAGGAAACATTGCGTCACGACTGCCAATAGTTAGCTAATTTCAGGAAGGTGCTAATCGTGTTTTACGTATCAAGCCTAATAGCAGCTGCGTAAGGTTGGGAAGCGCATTGTATCCAATTTGCTTGGCCTTCATTTTTGGATCGCTTTCTTTGTTTCTCCTAGATTGTTATAACGCAACGTATGAAGTTGAATGATGCAATGATTTAGTAGAAACAAAATTCACCTGAAGTTCCTGTCAAGAAAACTGCATCTCTCGTCTGTAATATTAACTGCAATTTCCTCAAGGAAAAGCTTTCTCTCCAAAGCTTGAACCTCCTCCTCCATTTCAGCCACTGTGCTATCTGCTTTGGCTGTCTCAGTGTCAGAAATTGAGTCAGTGTGGAGGCAACTTTGGTATTGATCGAGTAACCTAAAGAAACGCGGAAAGAAAAAGAATCTCCTTTTACTACACTTTGCAATTACGCGTTACTTCATGACAGAGGACAATGTTGTCCCTTTTTTGTCACTTTCCTACAAATGACATAAAAGACAGAAGTGAGGGGATCATTACCAAAGCTAACCATAAGCAAGGGCTCATACAGACGTTCTCCCGCGTGTCTAATGATTTCATTAACAAACGGAAATAAGAAAAAGCCAACAGAGGTTTGGAATGAAAGAATCGAGTAGTTCTGGCAACGAGAATCACTTCAGACTAACTGCAATCGATCTTTTGTAGAAGAATCCGGTGAGCGTTCATCCGTGCAAACGGTCGATAGGGGAATTGAAGCGAAGGTCTTCTCGTGTGCGCCGCAGCCTTTTCTCGTCCCAATCCCTTCTCGTCTTAAACTCGTGTCTTCACGAAAGCAACTGACTACAAGCAGTCTAAAATGACTTTGTCACAAGGAGCAAACAGGGATAGTGAAAGATAAATACAGAACTGATCTCCATGTACTTAATTGCCGCACCAGGCTTTAAGTCGAACAATCATGTTACAAATAAACTTACTCATTTTTAAGCTGCAGTTGTTCCTGGAGACGAGTTATACACTCCTCTGAGGCTTCTTTTAACTGCTTTTTCAGCTTTCTGTTTGACAAAAAGAGTTCATTATCGACTCGTTAACATAGTTTTCAAATACTAGGCACTTTATTTTTATAATTGTCAAACGGGCTGCCTGGGAATACCGGCATTTGAATTTTATTTTTTTTTTCAAATCGGGAAAACTTGATTGAAAACCATAAAATTTCAGTTACCTTTTGAAATCCTTTTTCTCTTTTCTCTTTGACTTATAAGAACTCCAAGTAATTCCCATATTAACTGTTCAAATTGAACTTCTCAAACAAAATTAAAGAGCTTTCAAAGAGACAGCTAACAAGACGCTTCTCTGTTTGCGAATGAGGTGTTTTGCTTTGTGACATAACAAAGGAGAGGAAAATGCGCGCGCTCTACTAAGCTAATCAGATTCAGTTTGAAAAGCCGTCACTCAAGCGCGAGCAGCACGGTGAACAGTAACCATACTTTCCTGAGGTATATAGTAATAGATAACATGAATAAAGAAAGGGGGACGGTTCCTGGGCGGAGTTCTTGGGCAATTGATACAAATGCGCTAGAAAAAGTAATCGAATATAAAAAAGGTCGTTGGATTTCTATGATTGTAAAGATGTCGTATTCGTTCTAGCGCACGCAATGCTTGACAGTTCTTCGAGGATGGCGCATCTTCAAAATAGACTAAAGAGACTCTAAAAGTCGTTTAATTTCCAATAATTCTTCGCTGGCCTGTTGGTTTCATCGTTGGAATGATTTTCCCACTTGCAACATGCCAATTTTTTTACCGCGGATTAAACATGTCACCAAGTTTTATTTTCTAAAAAGAAACAGCATCGCAGCATATTCAGATGCATCGGCTATTTAATGACTTTCGGGAACACAACTTTTATTCTCAGTCGTTCGTTGCGACTTCGATTCCAGAGAGAGCTTAACGCAGATCATAAGGTCTTCCCGACTAATTCCCAGTTTTTTTTAAATCTAATTTAAATTCTCGTCGGCTCAAGATCTACATCGAACACTAGTAAGGTTATAACAGTTGTTACACAGCTTCCGGACCGATTAGGACATATTATGCTCGATCGGTTACTAAAAACGAACTCTTTTTAGGAGGTGTTACTCAGTGGAACAGCATTCGCCGTCTGTCAACTTACATGCACTGTACACAAATATAATTACTTTTCAGTTGAAGGTACAATACTCGAAAAAGTTTGCTGTAAATCAAGTCTTCTTTAGGGACGATCTCTCGCTGAGCACTGATAAAAAGTGATAAAAGTCATTCGTATTTTTCACGGCATAAATATGCGCTCTAAAGCCGACCTTTCGCGACTTACTTTCTGAAGCATTTTTGAGGGAGGCAGTGTGAGAAACGGTTTAGGGTGCTGGCTGACTTAATCTGGAGGTCCCTGGTTCAATAGGCCATTTCCGAGTTCTCTTGTGCCTCTGTTTCAAAACGAGTCTAAGTGTAGCCTGCTTAGCAAGCGTTTCCGTGGAGCAGAGAGCGAAGAACTGGGTTTTCGGCGTTTTGCCCGCGGGAAAAATGGGGCGTGAGCAAAATAAGAAGGAGGCGGGTGGGGGAGGGGAAGGCATGAAAGGCATGAAAGGACGGTGGGCGGTTTTCAAAATCTAGGGGTTTATATGCAAGCGTTTCTTTCCTTCCCCTCTCCCACTCCCCTCCTTCTTATTTTGCTTTCGCCCCATTTTTCGCGCGGGCAAAACGCCGAAAAGCCCGTTCTTCCCTCTTTGATCCACGGAAACGCTTGCTACGCAGGCTAGTCTAAGTGCGAAACCTTTCATATGAGTTCTATATGCAGTTTCCTTTTCATGCAAATCAAAGTCATTTTCATAAGAATTGTTTGGCACTTAGACTCGATTAGACTCGCTTTGAAACAGGGGCACATGGGAACTCGGAAATGGCCTATTCCTCCACCCTATTGCTATCTGGATTTGTTATCGGTAGTCCCGAGTTCAACTCCTTGACCGCGTTGCGTAAATAAACAACTGGTTAGCCTCCCACCAGTTGGGATTCTTAATAGTTTATGCTCTATTTGCAATATTTAGCGAGTTAGTGAGAGATAACACAGGGCCGTACCTAGGATTTTTTGTCTGCGGGGGCAAACTCCACAAACATTCACAGGTATCTCCCGTATACAGACAGGGTTTCTAGTCGGACGTTTTGTTTTCACCCCTATTAGTTTTCCTGGCGGGGGCAACTGCCTCCCCCCCCCTGCCCCTCCCCCCTCCCCCGCTATGTACGGCCCTGTAACACAAGAAGAAAGTGTAATACCGGTACATCGCAAAAAATACTAAAGATTAGCATTTTTCCCCAGCATTTTATGATAAATAGGAAGAATTTCATAAGAATCGGGGGAGCGGGAAGCAACTCACCAAATCTGGGGACTCTGGATCAAGTCGGGAGGATTAGTATCTCTGCGTTTGATCGGCTTCATAGAGCAGACACTACGCGCAACGATTGTGATCTCTGGCAAGTTTATTAAATACATACATAGACTACATATACAATTAAGGCATCCTGCATAGTAAACTACGCCTATGTAATCTTATTGAATGGATACAACGCATACGTTTCGAAGCTTTTGGGACCTTGAGAGATCTAAAAGCTAAAAAGAATGAGTCTGCATCGACTTTGCCCTGTTAAATATAAAAATCGCGTCGCCGATCAATAAATATATCTGGCCTTGTTTGGAACATTATATCTTTCCAGACCATAAAAGTCAGTATTTGGATGCACAGTCCGGCCGTAACAGCTGAGACACTAAGGCTTGACTTACTTCAGCTATTTCGTTTCAATAAAAGCTTAAAAAGAGCCGCAGCTAGCATAGCGACGTAAGCTATCATGTTTAATGCGAAATATGACACCTTGTATTCTTTGCTCTCATATCAAAGGTCCGTGAAGTGTGACGGGTGGGGGGTTTTCCCCAGTGATCATCAGATAAAATAGCTTTTCACAAAGTGCATCGCTCCTTAATTTGTTTAGACATCGAAGGAAAAGCGTTGTCTATCGGGACAAGTAAGATCGCTCAGAACTCTTCTGCTGAAGGTAAATGATTTGTATTTTAATGTTGCTTACCGTTAAATTAAATGTGCGACGGAAGTGTGACATGGGAAGCGTATTAGCATTCCAGGTTTCTTCCGTAGTCACTTCAGTTTGATGACTAAGCAAAAACGAAAAAGAAATTTCGCTTGTGGGGAAGTTTTTCCTAGTTGCTGTAAAAACAATTCTCATCCACGGGATCTAAACTTGGAAAAGGATATTTTGAACTTTCAAAGCCCGCAGGAATGTTCAAAGTCGTTCTTTGAGAAGAAAATGCGGACTGAGTCCACGTGAAGGAGTATTTTGCATTATGCCTACACAGCATATTTAACATGAAGGTTTCACTGAGAAATGAAATATTTGAGCTGCCATGCTCAAAAGTAGTTACTACCACGTAAATGTTTTTGAAGAAACAACATTTATTGTACTGATGACGTACTGATGACACCGTATACAACATTTTGATTTCTTGTCTTGTGAACGTTCAAGACACCGTATTGAATAATAAGTATATTAGATGTATTTGTAAATTATCAGCATCAAATCTGGTAAAACAGGGCGCGAGGATTAGAAAAGGAGCTAAGCGCCAAGCCAGGTTTTCTTCAGTACATAAACAAAGCGAGTTCTAACTATCTAGTATCTTTCACTCATTTCAGGTTGTTCCGATCGTAAAGCCATGTCTTCTGCAATTATCACTGTTATCACGGATGCCTTAATGCTTTTATGGGTATTTTCTCTCTGCACGGTACGCTACTTTGATAATAACTAGCTATAACTAATAACATTTACCTCTTTAAATATTTTCCCTGTTTATCCAACTCAGAGTTTGAAAAGCGCGTTTCCGCAGTGCACCAGTTGTTAAACTATACAATTAATCGTTGTTATCGTCAGCTAACAAGTTCTTTAAATTAATTGCCAGAGCATAAACGGTTTCAAGTTGAATATGATTAAAATGATTAAATTACAACGTTACCAAATTGCCATTTCAATGTATTTATCAGTTGTACCCCATTAAAATTTCTCGTCACCGGTTTTGTTTTATTATTTCAGTAGAAAGAACGCAACCTGTAAGGCACAGTAATATAAAAAGAGAGTGACTAATGCTCCGGTTATTTAAATCTCCTCATTCCCGAAATACTGCTGTACTTTCACTTTCGATTTCCGTATAAAGAGCATAATTAGCCTGAAATGTCAGTCAATCCCCACCTTCAGCCTGCCTCATCCCAGTTAGAAATAGTCTTCTTCTGCGCAGTCCGTTAGTGGCGTTGTGCTAATACTGTTGCATATCCTTCTTGCTAACTGTTTATTTTTGAAAAAATTCTTTCTTCTGGTTTTCATTATTATTTATATTGGGGTTCTAGATATTAATTGAATGGTTAGGTGACGGGTTTACCAAGTAAGGGCCCCCTTAGCGTTATATTTTATGCCCAACTGCCTCACGGCGAATCTTTGAAATAAAATAATTAAAATAAAATATAAATAAACAAATTAATAAATAACAAATAAACAAATAAATTGTTTATCTGCTTTGCGTGACGACTCCAACAACGCGGGCTGCGTGGGAGAACACTAAAACAAAACTTGTTGATCTTTAAATTGTTTCAGGAGTGAAGGGAAAAACCCCTCAGTATATCAGCTATGAACAGAATGTAAATATAATTATAGTTTTTTCCCAAATGACCAGATTAACTTTCAGTTTCGTCGAAAAAACCCGAGGATTGGCTGAAATAACCAACAACTTTTCAATATCAAAAGCATTATAGGTTATTCGCAGATGCATAACAGTCATGTTGGACCATGTTGGTTCTGTCACAAGGCCATTCTGATTGTGCTTACCTTGCAATTTTAACATTCAAGATTCACAGCATAATATTCGTTTCACAGTAGAGGACGAACAAATCGTCTGGAGGACAAATCGTCTGGCATTTGTCCGTCTGATGTGAATTTATGTCGTACTGTCGTCGACTTGTTCGTCTCGACGGACCAAATCGTCTTGGAAAAATCGTCTTTCCAGACGGCCAAATATCAGACGATTTGTTCGTCGAAAAATTTGTTCTTCCCGTTTTCACATCAGACGAAATATGACAATTTGTTCGTCTTAGAACGATTCGTCCGTCTGAGAACGATTCGTCCGTCCAGACGATTTGTTCTTCCTCTATTGTGAAAACGGCCATTGACATTTTTATTGTATGCAATTAAGATGGACTGGAACGACCAAGCTGAAATATAAAATTAAATTTAAAATAGTTTATTGAGTCTCAACCCCTGTAGCACAACCTTTAACATAACATAAATAAAATGCATCAAACTAAGTTCAGAGTTCTGACTCAATACAACCATCAGTTTTCAGCGCAAGAAACTTATAGCCGGAATGCAGATGGAACCAAATTGCTTTAGAGAGACCCGGCAAGGACGTTGAATGCTTTAACTGTCCCGAATGTCCCTTGGGTCTGGGCTTGGTCCCACAGTGTGGATCTTCTGCTAGGATTAATGCTACTGTACAGTGCGTACAATGCAAACTTGGTGAAACGTATTCTGATAAGCACGAACCTGTCTTCATGTAAGCCGTGCACTATCTGTGACATTAACGAAGAGAAGATTAGTCCTTGCACGGAGACAAAGAACGCGGTTTGCGGAAAGTGCAATGCTGGGTATGTACAGTGTATAAATATACTAACCAATGGACACGTAAATAACCTCAGAGATCTTCCATCTGGTATCGTCTCTCCAAGAGGGACGCTTGGAAAAGGTCGAAAAAGGCCTGACCACACAAATTGCAATATATTTTAATTTCATGGAAGACTTCGAACATCTCCTAAGCTGATATTTACTGTAACACACGATATAACAAATTCACTGGGTCGGTATGTTGACTATACGCCATTGTAGCTATAGTCGCGTGTAAGCGTCATTATTATGTGTTGTACAGAGCATTGGGTTCGCGTGTGAATTATTCTGAAAGCAATCCTCAAACAGGTGTCTGTTCCCAGCGCCATTTTTCCATCCTTCCCAAGCACCATTATTCGATCCTAATGATCAGCAGTAACAGGGTGTATTACCTAAATATCCCCTCGCTTCTTACTGTTTAATCAATTCCAGAGTCTTGAATGTCGTTGAGTCTTCAGTTAGCGGTAGGTACAGTCTCCTTCGCAGCCGTTATTAGGGTCGTCACGCAACGCCTTCCCCACGTAGGGCGACGACTCTAATAACGGATGCGAGGGAGACTATGGCATGGGGGGTGGGGGGGGGGGATCCTGAGGCATGGCCCTGAAGATTCTGGACATGAATTTGAACCTTAATTTAGAAATGTCACTTAGTTAAAGGTTTATCTTACAACTGCAGTTTAACTTTTTTTTACGGCAGTTACTATCGAGCAGTAACCGGCGATTGTCATCCGTGTTCCT
>JAHPZR010010288.1:15000-17500 GCA_019787425.1 Platygyra sinensis
CTTTTCCTCTAATTTCTTAGCCCCTCTAAGACAGGGGCTAAGAAGATAATATCCTTCGAAACTTGTTCTGATTGGTTGGAGCCGGACGTTGTACGGGTGGTTACCCAGAGCTATTAACGTTAGAGAAATTTTCTTGCTTATTACTGCGCACATTAAAACGCAACTTTGCATTCACCTGATATAGAGTTTCCCGTTTTGCTTTTTTCATAATCCTGAGATGAACAGTTTGTCACTTTGTCGTCTCAAATTGAAGAGATTCAGTCAAATGTTGGCGCGGATACTACACTGAAGTTTTTTCTGACTTGAAGATGTTCGAGTGGATGTTAACCACAACTGCATTCTTCAGAAAAATCGGCAAACCCAGAAAAACATAAAATTATAAGGAGTAGTAACAAAGGTTTAGATTACTGTTGACTTACTTGCAACATTGATAAATAGGAGCCAGGATGGACATTTCATCGTGATAAGGATCACCAAAACTATAGAAAAAATATAACACTTCGCTATTACATTGTGTTGCAGTCTTCTATTAAAAGAATATCGAAAACTACAGACAAACAGACAGACAAAGACAGAGACACACGGAGACGGACAGATAAACAACGACTACAACTATAGCTCAGTAGCTTGTAGGGTCGAGCAAAAAAAAAATAAATTAAAATTAAATTAAACTTCGTACAAAGTATAAACATGACCGATACACAATTCATCTAAAATTGGTCGAAAAAATTGAGAGCGGATTAATAAACTAATTATGCCATTAAGCTATGAATACATCCTAACCCTTTATTATTATCTTATTCCGAAGTTCCCTAGATGAAATTAAAATTTTAAGATTGTATCTAATGTTTCTTAGAAGGTCAATTCTTTGAAAGTGTCGATCGAACGGATTTTCCTGATCAAGTCCTTATAGCGGTTTGTCATGGGAAATGACAGCATTCCAGAGTATTGGGCCTCTGTGGTTGTCATGTGGAAATTATAGTTCAATAGTTGTTAAAATAGGACTTTTACAATGCTTGAGCATTGTTTCAGTAAAATTTGCTTCTAGTTTCAATTTCCCCCTTGGCCTCAGCCGAAAAACAATGCATCTTTATACAGCTTTGTACGCTGAATATACAGCCCACATGTGTCTTTTGTTGGTTCCAGTAGACACATTTATCTAATAAACCGAGTTTAGTTAGTTGACGATTTCAATAAGGCCAACTCTATTCAGCCTTTGCTTCTTTCACGTTTTTACAAGCTGACTTTATTCAGCCGTCTCTGGTCGTCTCTGTTTTGTTCCAACATGCTGCAATTGTGTATTTCGATCGTACAAACAAGGTACTCTTATCCTCATACTACGATTTACATCGAAGATTTACATCTATGAGTTACTGCAAAGTTACTAAGAATAAGCGAATGAGGTCCAAGTTCTACAAGCGTCCTCATCTTCAAATGCAGCAGATCCGACGGTACTTGGGACCCATGACAAGTTCCCCTCCCGCAGCAAACGAGTTGCTCCGAACTAATCGTACCCCATGCGCAGTCGCCAGCAATTTAGGCTTCTCCGGCAAATGTCCGTTTTTCCCATTTAGAGTTTAGAGTACAAAAAACCCGTTTGTTACAACTGATAGAGTTTATACCATATTTCTTGTTAAAGCGT
The DNA here is from genome assembly GCA_019787425.1 of Platygyra sinensis. Taxonomy (NCBI): domain Eukaryota; kingdom Metazoa; phylum Cnidaria; class Anthozoa; order Scleractinia; family Merulinidae; genus Platygyra; species Platygyra sinensis. The sequence continues at coordinate 16,643 of JAHPZR010010288.1, forward strand.
GGCGCCGTTTGTGAGTCATCAGAGCGCTCGCAAAGAATGCTTGCCCACAGAATTCTTTGCTGCAATGTCGTAGTGTCGGATATCACCCGAGTCTGTTTTAAAATGCGTTATGTGTAAGCTTTAACAAAGCTAACTTATCGCTATAGCTAAAGAATGTTAGCATATCTAGTGATCTCATATCCTTTGATAAATCAAAGATAATTCTTACGGCCCTACAATGCAGTCGATCCAAGAATAAAAAAAAGATATCATTTGAGCACGACTCCCACTGACTAGCAAGGCCATATGTTTGTATTGACGTAATACAAATTTAAAATGAAATTTTCTAAGATTTAATTTGTTAAAAAGAACAGCGCCCAGTGGTTAGAATGTTTCATTCATGATCCAGCTATTACCATAATCCCACTTCTGTGTTCTTGCACAAGGGAATTCAAAATTGTTATAGTGTGCCCAGGGGCCCGTTTCTCGAAAGACTCGGTAACTTAATGGGTCCGAAATCATATTTTGAAATCAGTCTCGAGAAAAGAAGGGTGTTTCTGACCTCTAATGAAGTCCATTTTGTTTCTTCAGCTGATAACTTTACTGCACTATTTTCAAAACTTTTGAAACTTCCCATTCTTAATGGAAAACAAAACAGCTTTAACGGGCCCGGTAATTACCGGGAGCTTCGAGAAACGGGGCCCAGCTTTCCTTACTCGGTTGATTACATAACTACATGTTTAAGTGCATTGTCATTGTTGGCGAAATGTGAAAACACATTGGGAAACAACCTATGTGAAGCAAACAGCAAAATACTCCTCTTTTTAAAAGAGCCTTGTTGGATGCATTGACCCTATAGAGACTAACGCTTTCCCTGCT
>JAHPZR010010290.1:0-18638 GCA_019787425.1 Platygyra sinensis
ATCTAAAACCCCTCAAGCGATTTTCATAGTTTTCACTTTCCAAAGCAAGTTTAACAGTGGTAAGTTCAGCTCTAGCTAACTTTGTATCATCTGGTTCTATCTTAAACCAGTTAGAATAATATACAGCTCGATTATGATGCTAAGCCTCGACATTCAGACCAGTCAGTAAAGTTTCTGGCCCTGTCAGATCTGATGTCTATTGCGATGGGAAAACGAGAGCTTGAAATCGACCAAACCGTATAAAATACATTATGAAGGGAAAAATTGACAAATAGTAATTCACGGCCTATTATGACATGCGTTTTACAACACAACGTTGTCAAAAGCAGCTTCATTAATTGCCTTATACTTTTGTGTCACAGGAACCGTCGCGCAATGTAATTATGTTAATCAGTAAACACAAAGTTTACTAATAATTAACTGGAGTGTTTTAAGGCTGAGAAGCTTAAAAATAGCAAAACAAAGACCCCAATATTTATGTTGAAGGCCCAGCGACTGAAAAAAGTCTTTCCACAGCGTATCAATTGCATAACTGATTGTTCGGTTTTTAACTCTAGAAGACAGAAGTGACTTAACACCTATTGTGTTTACTAAGTCTCGGGAGAGAGACGTCTGAAAGCACTGGGCGGTAATGCTGTCCGGTGACGTCACGAGTGAAATGTGGTAATTTATGAAATTTCACACGCGACTTTCAGCGCTAGCGCAAAAACAAGTCTAGACAAAACCGTTAAGTTTTGGTGACGTCAATCATCTCCGCCTCCTTATCGACCGTATGCAAATTTAAAAAAAAATTAAAAGGCTTAATCTTTGCAGCGGTCCACTCGTAAAAATTATCATTTTACTTTCAGTATGCTCGGTTAGCTCACTATAAATGCACTGGAATTAAATATTCCTTGAAATTTATAACTGAAGACGGGCGGATTGGGTTTCTCAACAGCCATTCGCATGCATGAATGACCCCGACAGAAAGCAAATCTACAACGCGGCGAACTAAATTATTTCTGTACGTATTCGTGGGGCTACTGACTGAACAAAACTTCTAATGAAACATATAATTTTGTGGTAATAGGGTATCAGTTTTATAGGTTTCAGTATATGTTCAGCCCGTAGCCCCAAGAAAATACGTGCAGAATAATTTGTTTGCTCGCGTGCAGATTTGCTTGCTCCCGGGGTCATTCATGCATGAGAATGGCCGTTGAAAAACCCAGCAAACGTCTTCATTTATGGATTTCAAGGAGTGTTTAATGCCATTGTATTTAGTGTGCTAGTCGTACATATCAAACGTAAAATGACAATTTTTACGAGTGAACTGCTGCAAGTTTTCAGACTTTTTTCAGGTAAATTTTGCATACGACTATACTTTCGTTTGGAAAATGGCTGTGCTGCTTTGAAAGTTCAATCGCTACTGACGAGTGGAGCCATATGATGAATATGATATATTGCGGACTTCCCATGTCCCGTAGGCAAGTTTACGAATACATCGCTTCCTCTAAGAAATTCTGCAACTGCCTTTTCCTGTTGCGGATTGAGGTTTTGAACCCCAAATGTCGAGCATACACCAGAAACGGCTTTAACTCTTGTGGCGTTAGCTCGCGATTTTCTTCTGCCATCTTCAGTGAACGCACGAAGTTTGGCAATAAAATTATTCAAATTATTCGCGTCGGGCAAATAAATTAACACGGCAACCAATCAGAACCACTACCAGGTTTTCGGGTAGTGACGTCACTGGACAGCATTATCGCCCAGTGCCTTCAGACGTCTCTCTCCCGAGACTTACAAGTGTTTTGACATCTTATTGGACGCCCTATTGTCTTGCAGGGAAACTCCCTAAGTGCGGTTTCAGTTTCTATCACTTTGCATTGGATTCCACTTTTCGGGGAAGACTGACAAACTGAACACGGTAAGTTTATAAACTGTAAGCTATTTTTGACTCCCAGCGTACCTGTACATTTAACAAGGTCTAGATTTACACTGAAAGAGACTCATGAATCGCGTGACTGATATTCTTCCGGCTCGTCAACAGTCCGATTGATTGGAATCGCCGTTTTGTGCAGCAACAAATCGAACTGAACTCATGCTGCTCAAGGCAAGATATTTCATCTCGAACTCCGCTTTCCACATCCCGCCCGTATTTTCGGCTTATCTCGCATCCTGTCAAGCTTACGTTTTGACACTCCAAAAGCTTCGGATCACATCTTCCAAGCATGACATATTATGATAATCAGTGTTCAGTCTCGAAATATTTAGAACCCCTCGAGCTATTTTCGTAGTTTCACTTTCCATAACAAATTCTGCATTGGTAAGTTCAGCTCTATCTAACTTTGTATCGTCTGGTTTCTATCTTCAACAATTAGAATAGTATATAGCTTGATTATGATACCCATGACATTCAGGCAATCAAAAAGTGATGATCAATTGAAAGCTTCATCGTTTGCTAGTAAACAACAATATCTTTGGCTCTGCCAGACCTGATGTCTGTTACCACGGGAAAACGAGAGTCTGAAATTGACCAAATCCTACAAAATACATTACATAGTGAAAACTGACAAAAAACAATTCACGGCCTTCCATATTGTAAAACAGAACGATGGCAAAAGTAACTTTCATTAGTTGCCTTATTACTCGTCACAGAAAGGCAGTCTGTATTTGAGAGGAACCGGCGTAGAATGTAAATTATATTAATCAGCCAACAAAGAGTTTGAATAGTGTCAATAGTAGACCAGAGAGGTTTCTAAGCCCGAGAAACTTCAAAAGAGTAAACAAAGATGCGAAGATTTATATTAGCTGAAGATTCAGGAGCGTGCACGAGCTTTAATTTTGCTTTAACCAAACGCAGCCCATTAATCACGTCACATAAAACGAAGCATTTCTGTTGTTTAATCTATAATAGAGATTGTGTTTTATGCATAGTTAAGCCAAAGAGCGAAGAACAACAAACAACAATTAATTGAAAGAACTTTTTATAGCAAGACTGAAACCATTTTACTGAATATTAGCTCTGTTAAAACTAATAACCATTATGCTTTGAAAGCTTTTAGACTTTACCGTCAGTATTCAAATAAGAATGGGACAGAAAAATGTAACCTTACTTTCTAATGTTTTTGTTCCATTGTTCGCTCAACTATTGAAACTTATTTTAATTTTAAATTTCTTTTCACTTCTTACTAGACCCACTATTGTCTTGCATGGAAACTCCGTAAGTGCGGTTTCAGTTTCTATCATTTTGGCTTCGACTTTTAGGATAACACTGACAAACTGAACACGGTAAGTTTATAAACTGTAAGTTATTTGTGACTAGCAGCGTGCATGTACATTTAACAAGATCTAGATTTAAACTGAACAATTAACACTTCATGAATCGCGTGACTGATTTTCTTCCTGCTGAATGCGCCATCAAAGAGTCACGCGAAAACTAAAGTCCCGCAAATGTTTACCTGAAAGCACCATTTTGTGTAGTAAGAAGTCACTTAACAATCCTTTTTTGCTTACTTTTTAGGGAAAAAGGTTCTGTTATTGACGCGTATTGGTTTGTTTTCACTCTGGTGATTCACCAAAGTTAGTGAGTATGAACACTAATTTTAGCTTTGTTTTAATAGCAAACTGAAATATCGAATAACCATGTAAAGTGTTAATTGTTAATTTCATTTTTCAACGGAAATTTCGAGCCTCAGAGAATTTGACTGCAAAGTGGACTTTGTTTCTAATCACTAATCACTTTCAATTCTGACGTCACGTATTTAAAAGACTAATCAAAACTAGTTATAGGCAACGGCGTTGGTATGAACGAAACACGATTAGCAAGCTGTTTTAAAAACTCTTTCTCTTTGACTCAATTGTGTTTCCAAACTCTCTAGAAAGCTAAATTAATTCGTCCAGTCACTGAGTAGCCGTGATTTGCTGATTTTCATGCCTCGTCCCGCCTCTCGATATAAAATATATCCCACGTGTCCTGGTTGAACTGAGCACATGCTGCTAAAGGCCAAGAAATGTTCATCCCGAATCCTTCTTTTGACATTCCGCCTGGAGTTTCAGCTTATCTCTCTTTTGGTCAAGTTTATGTTTTGAAACTCCAGAAACTTCGAGATACATCTTTTATTCATGACTCATCATGTGATAATCAGTGTTTTCTCGAAATATCTAGAACCCCTCAAGGAATTTTCTTATTGTCTTTTTTGAAAGCAAGTTTCCCGTGGTGACTACAGCTCTAGCTAACTCTGCATCGTCTGGTTTCTATCTTATTAAGCATTTAAAATAATAGATAGCTTGATTATGATAGGCACGAAATTCAAACAATCATAGAGCGATGATTAATTGCGAGCTCCATTGTTTGCTTGCGAAACAATAATATTTTACGCTCTGTCAGTGTCTAATGCCCTGCAGGGAAAACAAAAAACTATCAGACCGTACGAAGTGCATTTTGAACTGACGAAAAGTTAATTCACGGTCTTTTTGCAAAACGACGGCAGAAGTAGGTTTCTGTAGTTGTATTAGTCTCTTCAAAGCAAGTCACTCTGTCAATGAAAGGAATCAGCTTGGAATGTAAATTTTATTAATCAGCAAACACACAGACATTAATAGTGGGGTGGTTTTTAAGCCCGAGAAGCTTCAAAAGAGCAACAAAGATGCCAAGACTGCGAACGATCTTTCGAAAGATCTATAAATTGACATTGAGAGAGGTTTGCATGAATCGCATGACTCATTTTACTTCTTGTTGTAAGAGCTTCGAGTAACAGGAAAATTTAAGTCACTCGAATAATTGTTTGGAAGCACGGTTTTCGCAGTAATAATTTGCTTAATGTTTCCTTCTCTTTTACTTTCCAGGCGTAGCGGGTCCTGTTTTATAGACGCGTGTTCAGTTTGGTTTCACTGTGGTCCACTAAAACCGGTGAGTATAAATCGATTTCTTAATCATTTTGTTATTCTTTGTTAGACTGAAATCTTTAAGTAAACTATTCACAGTGGAACTACTTTTTGAACTTAGAGAAAGAACCCGGAAGAATTTGCCATCGACCTTACTCACTAACAACGTTTAACTCTGCTACACTGAGATCATTAAATAAACTGCTTACAATGAACCTAGCATTTGAACGAAGAGAATGAATCCAGGAGACTTTGTAATCTTAATGTCGACAGCATTAACTAACCACTTTGAACTCTAAAGTCATGTAGTTAAAAACTGATGAATCTAAACGGGTGTTACTAAACAGAGTAACGAAGTAACGAGTAACGAGTAACGAAGTAACGGAAAACCGAGTAACGAGAAAAAATTTCGAACGGTCAAAATTCTCAAATCTTTTTAAAAACGTGTAGAATCGATTAAAATCATTTTGTCTAGATACCCGGCAGCCGGGAAGTGTTATTATTTACTACAATATGACCGGTAGTCTCAAATTATTCTAGAATCTCCACGGAAAACCTCTGTGGATCTTTGCTTAGAAATGTCAAGCGATTTCAATTATAATTTTGGCTTTGTGGTTGATTAAATTTTCGACCTTGATACTTATAGAATAATTTGTAAATTTGTACAAAAATTGAAGTTGGAACCCTGAATTGAAGTTGGTGAGTATTCGTTATTTGTTCAGAAATGCGAAGCGATTCTAAATTATGTTTTGGTTTTGCACAAATTTTACGAGCCTCGTGTCACTCGGCAGTCAGAAGTTCTTCCCGCTTTCCACCAAAATTTCCTCTTGAACCTGCTGAGATGTCGCTGTAAAAATACCAAGCGTTTTCTGGCCTCAATAATTGCCTCGGCAAACTAGTACAATTGTACAAATAGCTATCATGAATAAAACGCTTCAGCTTTCGGTGACGAAAGTCCCGTGTAACACTTCAGTTGCGTGACAAAGGGTTTTCGTGCCAAAAGGAAGTAAGCGTTGTTGAAAGCGACGAAGTTCTACTGTCAGGTAAACCTTATTTAGAATCGCTTTGCCTTTCTGAACAAATATCGAATACTCTCACAGTGTTCCAACTTTAATCAGTTTGTAGAACTTAGTGTAAGAGAGTTGATCGACACGCTGAGTCAGTGACGAAACTTCGAGATTTTCTAGTATGCCCAGGCTGTGACAATATGCGTGACATTATAGTGCAATACTGCTGAGTTAGAGTGCGGGCTCACAAGTAATGTAGTGTTCCTGTGACGATGTGGTCCACATGGCCGACATTAAAGCTGAGTTGAGTTTGTAGCGTTCTTGTCGTTTCTTGAAGTCATAACGATCATCACATGGTGTCAGAAGTGACGGATAGTTGGATTTGAGTCTTATTTGTGGAATATTTCTCTCGTGGATTCACTGGTTTGTTGCTGTTCACGCAAATCGGACCCACGTTGTCAGCAATGGCGGAACGTCAATTTTTCCCGCCACCTGAGCCTTTGCAGCTTTCGATAGGAAATTCCTCACAAAATTAGAAACGATTTAAACAAAAGTGGAGCAACTACGAATTAGCTACTGGGGTAGCTGATAAAGATGATGCAATCCGAGTAGCCACCATTTTAACTGTGATTGGAGATGAAGCTTTGGATGTTTACAACACCTTCACGTGGGACAACGAAGAGGACAAAGTCAAAATCGACAAAGTTTTGGAACAGTTCGAGAAGTTTTGCGAACCCCGGAAGAACACTATCTATGAAAGGTACTTATTCTTTTCTCGAGGTCAGGAAAGTGGTGAGTCTATTGACAAGTATGCCACGGTCTTACGAAATATGGCTGACAATTGTGAATTTCGAGATTTGAAAGATTCATTGATCCGAGATCGCATTGTCCTGGGAGTTACTGATAATCATGTGAGAGAGCGTCTGTTACGAGTCCCGGACTTGACTCTTGAGAAAGCTTTAGAAATTTCTAGAGCTGCTGAGGCAACCCAAAGTCAGTTAAAGCAAATGCAAAATATTCAGGAAGTCAACGAGTTGAGAAGCAAGAATGAAAGAACCCCAAATGAGAAATTGGAAGGAAAGACACCGGCGAATGGCGGTGAGCACATTGATTGCAAATTCTGTGGTAGGAGGCATGTGGGAGATAGGATGAAGTGTCCTGCATATGGCCAGCGGTGCAACAGATGCGGAAAAAATGATCATTTTGCAGTGAAGTGTCTGGCAGGTAAGAGGCTGAGTGAGAAGTCCCGTGCGGACCAGAAGTTGCATTATGTTGATAATTTTGACCAGTGCCCATTTGAAGAGTATACTATTGATGCTGTTACACACAATGCTGCTGAAAATACAAAGTCTTATCCTAAACAATTGTTTACAACTGTGCGTGTAAACAACTCTAAAGATGTGACATTTCAACTTGATTGTGGTGCAACCTGCAACCTCCTTCCTCTGAAGGAATTGTCAAGTATTTTGGAAGATCCCACGGATTTGTATTTCAAGAAAACTTCTGCAACACTCAAGATGTACAATGGATCTACTATGTATCCACTTGGAAAGTGCACTCTCAGATGTACCAAAGGTGAAGTAAGCAATGATGTTGATTTCTTTGTTGTTGATAAGAATGTCAGGCCATTGTTAGGTGCTCAAACATGTCAGGAACTGAACTTTATCAAGGTGATGGTGTCTGACGGTACTTGCCCTGAAACTGTAAGATCTGTTAATGACCATTTGCAAACTTCACCTAGTGTTCTGAGTGAAGAATGGATTTTGAAAGAATACAGTGATGTGTTTGAAGGCTTAGGGTGTATGGATGGGCTGTATCATATGGAAGTTGATGAAACTGTCAGGCCGGTAGTACACCCACCCAGAAAAGTTCCTGTAGCTCTGAGAGACCGTTTAAAAGAAGAACTAGACAAGCTAGTGAAAGAAGGCATCATAACTTCAGTGACAGAGCCTACCAAGTGGGTGTCCAGCTTAGTTCTAGTCAACAAGCCAGAGAAGTTAAGAATCTGTATAGACCCAAAAGGCCTTAACAATGCTCTGCTGAGATCCCATTATCCGCTTCCAACAATTGAAGATGTGGCAACCAGGCTGAGCAAGGCCAAGGTTTTCTCAGTTTTAGACGCCAAGAACGGATTCTGGCAGGTCAAACTAGACACGGATTCATCGTATCTTACAACCTTCAACACGCCCTGCGGTCGCTTTCGCTGGCTCCGCCTTCCATTTGGTGTAAAGACCGCACCCGAAGAGTATCAGCGTCGAATTCATGAAAGTCTTACAAATCTCAATGGTATCGAAGACATGGTAGATGATATACTCTGCGTGGGTGAAGGTGATACCTATGAAAGTGCAGTTCAGGATCATGATAAGAACTTTATTTAATTTTCCTTGAGCGTTGTCGCGAGAAGAACATCAAACTCAATCCAAAGAAGTTGCAGTTAAGAAAGCAAGAAGTACCGTGCATTGGCCATTTGCTATCTCCAGATGGTTTGAAGCCTGATCCAAACAAAGTGAAAGCAATTTTGAAGATGCCCACCCCTGCCGATAAACAGTCGTTGCAAAGACTGCTTGGAATGATCACATACCTTGGAAAATTTCTTCCACACCTTTCTGATGTGACAGAACCATTAAGACGACTGCTTGATAGAGATGTGGAATGGCACTGGGATGATGCGCACGAAGCTGCACTAAACCAGGTGAAGCAGTTGATCACAAGAGAACCTGTTCTCAGGTATTTCGACAACACTAAAGAAGTAACGTTGCAGTGTGATGCCTCTGAGTCTGGTCTTGGTGCCGTAATCATGCAAGAAGGTCAGCCTGTAGCTTTCAGCTCAAGAGCATTAACGAACACTGAGAAGAATTATGCGCAGATAGAAAAGGAGTTGCTCAGTATCGTTCATGGTTGTCTCCGTTTCGATCAGTATGTGTATGGCAGGGAAATTACTGTCCAAACAGATCACAAGCCCTTGGAGAACATTTTGAAGAGACCACTACTTCAAGCTCCCAGGAGACTTCAAAGAATGTTACTCCAGTTACAGAGGTACCACTTGAACGTAGTGTACAAACCAGGAAAGGAACTTTTAATCGCAGATACACTCAGTCGTGCCTATCTTCCCAATGAACCTGCTCCAGAGAAGAACAATTGTGATGTATTTGCAGTACGACAAGAAGAATATTTAATCAAGTGCATGGAAGAAATTGACATGGTTGAGTTCCAATGAGTGCCAATCACAGCTGAACGTCTTGCCGATCTTCAGGAGAAAACTGAACAGGATGAATCTCTGCAGAAGCTGAAACATGTCATCAAGGTTGGTTGGCCTGATAAGAAAGAAGAAGTACCAACTGAAATCAGGAGCTACTTCCACTTTAAAGAAGAACTTACCATTCAAGATGGTATTCTTTTCAAAGGGAATCGAGTGATCGTCCCTGTAGCGCTTAGACCACTGATGGTAAAGAAAGTCCATTCAAGTCACATTGGTATAGAAGGTTGTTTGCGAAAAGCACGTGATGTGATATTTTGGCCTGGTATGTCAGCTGAAATCAAGGACTCCATTGGCAAATGCGACACATGCAACAGCTACCAGAAGAACCAGCAGAAAGAGCCTCTTATACCTCATGATCCTCCCAAACGCCCCTGGTCGCTCATCATTGTAGACTATTGGTCAGATTACTTTGAGCTGAATCCACTACCTGCAACCAATGCGAGCACCGTCATCACCTCCCTCAAGAATCAGTTTGCACGCCATGGCATACCGGACACGCTTTACAGTGACAATGGGTCGCAGTTTTCGTCACGAGAGTTCCAAGAATTTGCATCAGATTGGCAATTTGACCACCAAACGTCATCACCCCATTACCCCCAGTCAAATGGGAAGATTGAAAATGCTGTCAAGTCAGCAAAGAAACTATTAACAAAGGCGAAGGCCAGCGGCCAAGACCCATATCTTGCCATTCTTGATTGGCGCAATACGCCATCAGCCAGCATTGGAACTTCGCCGGTTCAAAGATTGTTTGGGAGAAGAACAAAGACACTACTACCGACGGCTGGAAAACTGCTCCAACCCAAAATCGTGGAAGGTACTGAGGAGAAGTTGAAAGAAAGAAAGTTGAATCAAGAACACTATTACAACAGAGGGACAAGAGAATTAGTTGACCTGCAATCAGGTGACACCGTTCGCATCAGGCCATTTCCGACTGACCGAGAAAAATTGTGGAAGAAAGCAACTGTAATAAAGCAAGTCGCACCTCGTTCTTATGAAGTAGATCTACAAGGCAAAGTGTACAGAAGAAACCGAAGGCACCTGGTGAAGACAAGTGAATCATCACCACCAAAGTTCGAACCAGACATATCCTTACCCACTGAAGAGATGCAGCCATCAACCTCAGAGGAGGCTTCCAATAGCTCCGAACCGCTTGAGCAAGCCCAAGGCTCTCACCCTGTGGCTTCTGAAAGCTTACAGGGAACACCCGTGATGTGTACCAGATCTGGAAGAACTGTTCGCTTACCGAAACGCTTTCAGGACTATGTTTAGGTTTCAGGACATATTAAGATAAGTGAAAGTGTTTCTGACTGTGTTTGTGTTTATAATTTACCAAGTCTTTTGTTGCTTATTTTGAAGAGAGGGAAGATGTGACAATATGCGTGACATTATAGTGCAATACTGCTGAGTTAGAGTGCGGGCTCACAAGTAATGTAGTTTTCCTGTGACGATGTGGTCCACATGGCCGACATTAAAGCTGAGTTGAGTTTGCAGCGTTCTTGTCGTTTCTTGAAGTCATAACGATCATCACACAGGCACGACAATTTCCTCCGCAACAAAGCCAAAATTACAATTGAAATCACTTCTAAACAAGATCTACAGTTTTATGAACGATTGGGTGAGTTTTTCCGTGGAAATTCTAGAACAATTCCAGAATGCCGGGTAAGTAGTATTAAAAGCAATTCCCGGCTGCTAGGTACAGGTCTAGACACAATGTAAATGAAAACACTTCAGTAATAGTTGCAGTAGTCCCAGAACAGCAGTACATGACCTCCCGTCCTGAAATGTGAAATAAATTCCCATAATCATCATAACCTTGAAAACAGCCGAAAAGACTTCTTTCTACTCGTGATTATCGTATTAAAGTTGATGTCTGCTCTGAAGACGGAACTCAGTTATTCGACCTCAGCGACCGTCAGGTAACAGATTTACCTCCACGACCTGACCTGACGAACATTATATTAATTTCAGGATTAATTCGGGCCACTGTAGTCTTGAGCATTGGCTTTAAATCTTAGAGTTTTAAACTTGGGCTGCTTAGCTTTGCGTATAATTTTGAAAACTTTGGCGAACGAAAGAAAAAATTATACTATCGGATCCTTTCTACGACGTGGAATCAGGTTAACATGGAATGATACAGGTGGATGTTGCATGAATCAAAAACAAAGCGAAACGCCTTTCCGTGCCTTGGCAAACATGCTTCTGGGGCTTTTAATTTAATTTTTACTCTTTCAAACCATTTTACGCATTTTAAAACGATTTTGAAATTTTTGACCCTTTCAATTTTTTACCCGTTACTCGGTTTCTCGTTACTTCGTTACTCGTTACTCGTTACTCGTTACTCGTTACTCGTTACTCGTTACTCGTTACTCGTTACTCGTTACTCGTTACTCGTTACTCGTTACTCGTTACTTCGTTACTCTGTTTAGTAACACCCAATCTAAACCAGTGTAGTTAATTACGCTGTTGTGACTGAAACCAATAAACGGGCGCGCAATAAGGAAGCCGTTTTAAAACCTTATGCTCAAGTGTTTTGGTTACCAAGGTAGATGTTCAGGCAGTTATAGTGGGGTTGATTTGCTGTTTTCTTATCCAATATCCCGCCTCTCAATATCAAATTTATCCCGCAAAATTTCTCGTTGACATGAGGAAATTCTGCACGCGCACAGGCCAAGATATTTTCATCCCGTATTCCACACTACACATCTCGCCTGCATTTTCAGCGTTTCTTACATCTCGCCAAAATTCTCTTTCGACACTAACAACTTTCATGCATGACTTGCTAGGAGACTCAGTGTTTTCTCGAAATATCTAAAACCCCTCAAGCGATTTTCAAAGTTTCACTTTGCAAAGCAAGTTTCACAGTGGTAAGTACAGCTCTAGCTAACTTTGTATCATCTGGTTTCTATCTTAACCAGTTAGAATAATATACAGCTCGATTATGATGCTAAGCCTCGACATTCAGACAGTCATAAAGTGATGATTAATTGCAAACTTGATTGTTTCCTTACCATCGCAAAGTATTTGGCCATGTCAGATCCGATGTCTATTGCGATGGGAAAACGAGAGTACCGATAGTTTGAAATCGACCAAACCGTATAAAATACATAATAAACGGAAAACTGACAAATAGTTAATTCACGGCCTACCATACATGTATTTTAAACACAACGTTGTTAAAAGCAGCTTTCATTAATTGCCTATATTACTTTTGTCCCACAGGAATCGTCGCGGAATGTAAATTATATTAATCAGTAAATACAAATAATAATAAACTGGAGTGTTTTAAGTCTGAGAAGCTTATAAATAGCAAACAGAGACGCCAAGATTTATGTTGGAAGGTCCAGGACTGTGAGCAATCTTTCCAGATTGTATTAACTGAATAACTGGATTGTTTGGTTTTTTTTAAATTTCAAATTATAAGACAGAAGTAACATAACGCCTACTATGTTTTATGTACGGTTAAGCCAAAGAACGAACAAGACTTGAACCTGCAACAATTGAAAGAACTTTGTCTAACTAGAAAACTATTAATTTTTACTGAATATTAGCTCTGTTAAGAAACACAATATGCTTTACAAGATATTAGACTTTACCGTAAGTGTTCAACAAAGACATGGGAATAGAAAAATGGAATGCTTTTAATCGGTCGTTTTGCTCGACTTTTAATCTGTTTTGACTTCTTAATGGCCCTCCTATTGTCTTGCAGGGAAACTCCCTAAGTGCGGTTTCAGTTTCTATCACTTTGCATTGGGCTCCACTTTTCGGAGAAGACTGACAAACTAAACACGGTAAGTTTATAAACTGTAAGTTATGTTTGACTCGCAGCGTACCTGTACATTTAACAGGACAACTCGGATTAATATTAATCGGATTAATATTAATCCTACTGATTATTATAATCCAGTAATAGATTATTATAATCCAGTAATAGATTATTATAATCCAGTAATAGATTATTATAATCCAGTAATAGATTATTATAATCCAGTAATAGATTATTATAATCCAGTAATAGATTATTATAATCCAGTAATAGATTATTATAATCTATTACTGAGGTTTGAGCCGTGCCTTAATCAATTAGGATTAATATTAATCAGATTAATGTTAATCCTAATATTAGATCCAGTAATAGATTATTATAATCCATAACTGAGCTTTAAGCCGTACCTTAAACGATTAGGATTAATATTAATCTGATAAATATAATCCCACATAGCTCAAATTTGTACAAGTCTCTCAATAAAGAAAATATTTTATTCTAACCACGACGAATTTGCTACTTGTGCTAGTAGTTTGTGAACAAAACCCTTAATTTACTTCAGTCAATAACCGCACTCCTTATTATACGTTATTATATTTTAGTAGCAGAAGTCGGCAGCTGTCTCAGCTCTGCTGGTAATACAGCATCAACAGCATTTTCAACCACTAAGCTAGGAATAAATGCAAAGCTATGAACATGATGCCCCACCATAATTAATTGTTAAAACACGTGAACTCAACATCACAGACAATATACTTACCATGTCAGTTCCCAGATAATATTTTCATCCACGAAGGGCGCCAAGAGACGGCAGAAATTCATGTTCATAGTCGCCATCGTGATGTGCCGGCTCCGAACCTCGAAACAGTTAGTGTCTTGGGATTGTCGCGATTCCTATGCAGCTGGTAGTTATTCCCTTTCTTAAGGTCCCCTTTCTAGTAAAAACACATGCCGACCGCACGGATTCGCTGGTCCAGAGGCGCTTGTTCCTTTTCATTTACTTCTAGGCTCAACATCGCTACCAGCTCTAACATATGCTAGTGATCGTGTGACCGATGTGATCAGTGTTATGTCCCGTCAGTCCCTTGTTCAGCGTGTAATGTCTGCAGTTTGTCTGTCATAGCTCTGATCTGGATTATAATAGAGATTAATATTAATCCGGATGATTATTATTAATAATAATCTAATCCTTCCATCTTTTTGCCGTGCCTTAATCTATTACTGGATTATAATAATCTATTACTGGATTATAATAATCTATTATTGGATTATAATAATCTATTACCGGATTATAATAATCATATTATAATCTATTATTATTATAATCCACGGATTAATATTAATCCGAGTTGTCCTGATTTAAGAAGGTCTAGATTTACACTGAAAGAGACGTCATGAATCGCGTGACTGATAATCTTCCGGCTATAAGCGCTAACAGTCCGATAGATTGGAATCGCCGCTTTGTGTAGCAACAAATCAAACTGAACTCATGCTGCTCAAGGCAAGATATTTTCATCTCGAACTCCGCTTTCCACATCCCACCTGTATTTTCAGCTTATTGTGCATCCTACCAAGATTACGTTTTGACACTCTAGAACCTTCGAATTAAATCTTCCAAGCATGACATATTATGATAATCAGTGTTTTCTCGAAATATTTAGAACCCCGCGAGCAATTTTCGTAGTTTCACTTTCTAAAGCAAGGTAAGTTCAGGCCTAGCTACCTTTGTATTGTCTGGTTTCTATTTTAACAAGTTAGAATAATAAATAGCTTGAGTATGATAGCCACGACATTCACACTATCAGTTGCAAGCTTCATCGTTTGCTAGTAAACAACAATGTGTTTGGCTCTGCCAGATCTGATGTCTGTTACCACGGGAAAGCGAGAATCTGAAATCGACCAAATCCTACAAAATACATTATAAAATGAAAACTGACAAAAAATAATTCACGGCCTTCCACATTGTAAAACAGAACAATGTCAAAAGTAACTTTTATTAGTTGCCTTATTTCTCGTCAGAGAAAGGCCGTCTGTCTTTGAGATGAATCGGTGTGGAATGTAAATTATATTAATCAGCAAACAAAGAGTTTAAAGAGCAGACTGGAGTGGTTTCTAAGCCCGCGGAGAAACTTCAAAAGAGTAAACAAAGATGCCAAGATTTATATCAGCTGACGATTTAGGAACGTGCACGAGCTTTAATTTTGCTTTAACCAAACGCAGCCCATTAATCACGTCACATAAAGCGAAGCATTTCTGTTGTTTAAACTATAATAGAAATTGTGTTTTATGCATAGTTAAGCCAGAGAGCGAAGAACAACAAACAGCAATTAATTGAAAGAACTTTTTCTAGCAAGACTGAAACCATTTTAGTGAATATTAGTTACGTCTAAAAAAAAAACAAACCAAAAAAACAAAACAAAACATTATGCTTTAAAAGCTTTTAGACTTTACCGTCAGTATTCAAATAAGAATGGCAACAGAAAAATGTCATTTACTTTCAACTGTTTTTATCCCATTGTTTTGTATAACTTTTGAAACTTATTTAAATTTCAAATTACAGGGAAACACCCTAAGTGCTGTTTCAATTTCTATCACTTTGAGTTCGACTCTTTCGGGAGGGGACTGACAAACTGCAAGTACGTTATTTGTGACTAGTAGCGTGCATGTAACAAGATCTAGATTTAAACTGGAAGAGATTTCATGAATCGCGTGACTGATTTTCTTCCTGCTGAATGTGCCATCAACGAGTCACATGAAATATTAAGTTACACGAGTGATTGCTTGGAAGGACCATTTCGCGAAATAAGAAATTGCTTAGCAATCCCATTTTGCTCAGTTTCATTTCAGGGCAAAAGGCCTTGTTATTGACGCTTATTGGTTTTGTTTTCACTCTGGTGACTCACCAAATCAAGTGAGTATAAATAATAATTTTAGCTTTGTTATAATAGCAGACTGAAATGTTAGAGGATGTAAACTGTTCCCAGTTAATTCCTCTTTACTCGGGCTTCCGTAGGAAAGCCCGAGTCAGAAAATGCAACCGTTTTGTCGCAAAAGGGGGGTCATGGTCCCAGGCGTTCCATGCGTAGACCGCGGAAACTGGGTATGAGAAACGCGACATTGCTTGCTTGCGTTTGAAAGCTTTGGCAAGTATCGCGCCATATACGTTCATCTCGCATACAAAAGAAGTCGATCTTTTTCTCAACGGTTCGGTCCTCGAATTATATTCTTCAAAGCCAGCCAGATAAGCTCATGCTCGAAATGTTCTCGTGGGATAACAACTGATCCGATCGCATGTGGCTTCTGCTGTTTATATTTAATATTTCAGTAAAACATGACGTTTTTGTTCGTAGCTTCGCACAAAATCTGTTGATCTCCAAATTTTTAAAGATAAGAATTTCGGTTACTTGAATGAAATATCTTACCTCCAAGTTAGTTGGCTTTCTAGTGGGGCGTACAAAGAAATTGCATTGTGTGATTTTGGAGACAAATTGTATGGGAAAATTAAAACTTCAGTTGTGTGGGAAATTGTGCGGGATTATAGAGGTTCTTGGAAATGAAGTTCTAAAAAAAATCTGCATTGGCGATAGTTAAGCGAAATTTATTTCACTAGTAGTTCAAATATACTTAGCAGTCTTAGCAATTGCCAATTCTTATAGAAATCCTGTTGCATGACACGAACTAGTTGAGTACGAAACCAAACAAAACAGAATACGTCATCATCCCTTATGAACTAGTCCCTTTTAAAAAATACTCCTACGTTGACTCAATAAAAAATATGTAGCTTGAATATTTCTTCATGAACTGCGTTAAGGATCGCATATTCTCGGAAGTTATCCGCAAAAAACACAACTTTAAAGTTTATGCAAATACCGGTATGTGCAATGTAAATTGACACCGCATTGGACTGTTGTTTTGGCGAAGCCACTTTATCATGATTCGTTTCAGCTCTCTCGAAAGAGATTATTCGCTCTCCAGGGAGATATGACTCTTGAAAAGGGTTTAAGATCGCAACACGGCAAATATATTCAGCTGCATGATTCACTCGGATCGCCCACGAGAAGTAAACGAACTTCCTACAATTTCTGCTAGCATAATAATCGCTATTAGTTGAAAAAGACCTGGAAAATTCTTTGCAAACAAGTTCTCCATAAATGCGTACACAGCTGTGCTTGATTCTTGAACCAAAATGGTTTAAACTTACAACTTGCGATTGGATTAGGAGGATACTCAACGAAGCAACTTGAAAAGAAAATATGTCAGCGGAAAATATCCTGATTCTTTTATATGTGTTTAGTGTGTTCAATAAGTGTCCTGCTACTCTTAAAGTACGATTTGGTACTGCGGTACGAAGCCCGAGTTAACGCTCTTAGAGCGTCTAGTTCAAAGGAAAATTCGAACTTGAGAGAATTTGTGACCGCAACGTTGACTTTGTTTTTAATTACTTATTACTTTCAACTCTCACGTCACGTATTTAAAGACTAATCTGATGATTAATTGCAAATTTCATCATTTCCTTACCATAGCAAAGTCTTTATCCCTGTCAGGCAGATATGATGTCTATTACGATGGGAAAACGAGGGTTTGAAATCGACCAAATCGTATAAACTACATCATAAGGTGAAAACTGACAAACTGAAGTTAATTCACAGCCTACCATATTTTAAAACACTGTCCACTTAGAAAACCTTTTCGCAGCTTCTTTAACACCCTACGAGCAGAGCATCTTTTGTCTCTTTTTGCTTTATTTTTTTTATTATTATTACACGTTAAGTACCATAAGAACAGGAGGCTGCTTGCAGGGTGCTTATTCAACTGATATGCAGGAAATCTGTTTTCCGACCTTTGGAGAGTAAAGGCTTATTCTTCCTAGCATGGTCGGGCGAATTGAGCGCAGTATTGTTTCAACAGCAGTCTATTTCTCCTTTAGAGTCAGTGTCACTGTCACTTAGTAAAGCTGCCTTTGTTTTCAATAGGAGAGTGGTGTTATTAAAACTGCATCCTCGTTTGAATTAGCCTGCTCATTACTTTCGCTTGGAGCTCTCTACACCTTACAGACCATTTCAGTGTTACCGTGATAAGTTAAGTGGCAGATTAAGTGCCCGACCACTCAACTGTATTATCCATTTTACATTTCGTTGCCAGACGGATTTATCCTGATGCGTTTCTCAACATAAAGGAAAGATCGGGTGCCTCCAGTCATTGAATCTCATTTTGTAACCAGGGAGAAGTGACAAGTCGCGTACAAACGGTAACTTGATTTATCATGTCTCTAAGTTAGTACGCGCGCTGTGATTGGTCAGAAATTAAACGTGTTGCGTTCTTTAAAACATTCTGGCCTTTACTGATTCTGGAGCTTATCAGGTATAACAAAAAAGGGATTAAAAATATGATTTACTTTGAAATGCTGAATTGTGGTAAAATTATCGGGTCTCTCTCTTCGTCCTATTTGGAAACATGCTGCATTAGATCATTAATAATAATAATAATAATAATAATAATAATAATAATAATAATAATAATAATAATAATAATAATAATAATAAATAGGTTCTTATAGGGCGCATTTCTGACCTCAATGCGCCTAACAATGGATAATTTGTAAACTCGAGCCCTAAGAAAAAATAATCAATTAATTAACAGTAATGTTTTTGAAACAAAAATGTTTTAAGACTAGTTTTAAATTTTTCTACTGTTTTATATCATTGCGTCATGGTAATGCGCTATTTAGTGAAACCACAACCTGCATGCC
>JAHPZR010010294.1:0-7500 GCA_019787425.1 Platygyra sinensis
GTACAGAATTTTTTTTCGCGGAACTTCTTCTTATCATGCTCTTTAAAATCTGGTACACTCTTTTTTATATAAGAATGTTGTTTTTCCGGCCCAGGCTGAATATTCTTATTTCCTGCCGATTTTAGGCCGAAAATATTCTTGTATTATTCTTAAATTATAACTTTTTAAGGATTAAACCACTGCAGAAACCGTGTACGATCAAAACTTGCTCTACGTTGGATCAAAATAGATCGTGACCAGACCAAAAAACTTTAAAAATAGAAAATATACTGCAAAGGTTGGTCAAGACAACGTGGACATAGGCGTTGTTACAATATTTCGGCTGGCCAACACCAGCCTTCTTCAGGTTTATTGAATGGATAAATGCTGCTTACAGATCTTTATATTCACCGGAAATGACATAAAAAGGCTACGTGATGTGTAACATTAATAAAAAAGGAAATGCATAAAAGGTAATAATACATGATAACAAGGTAAAATAAACAAAAGAAAATTAAAAACTGCTAAATTAAATTACATTTCATCTCTTCTGTTAAGGCCTGCAGGCTCCAGTGTTTTTCCTCTGTGTATGAGGAATGCCTCACGAGCCTTTCTGATGGAGTCCCGACTAGTGTGCAGTTGTTCGAGCGGTATAAGGATCATGTGATCCTCCGCGTGACCACTAGTCAGGAAGTGTCGTGAAACCGCAGTGGGGGTATAACTACAAAAGGGGTTTATAATTGGTCGCCTATGTTCATTAAAACGGTCTTTAAGACGACGTTTGGTCTCTCCGATGTACTGAAGGTTACATTTAGTGCACTGAATCATGTAAATAACATTAGAGGTTTCACAAGTAATATGTGATTTGATTTTAAACGTTTGTCCAGTACTATAAAAAGTATATTCATTACGGCCATCCTCAATAAAAGGACAGACGGTGCAATTAGTTTTATTGCACCGAAACGAGCCGGATGGAGACCTAGATTGGTCGGTGTTAGTAGGTTCCGCCAATTTAGCTCTAACTAGAATGTCACTAATGTTTTTACAACGCCGGTAGGCTACTAAGGGGAGATTAGTAAAAACATCTTTACAGCGGCCAGATGAATAAAGCACGTTAGAGTGTTTGTGAATTATACGGGATATGTTAGGTAAAGCGGGATTATAGGTAGTGACGAACGGAACAGTATCTGTCTGTTGTTTAGGTTTAGGTTTAAGAGCGTCTTTCCGAGAAATGTCAGAAGCATGTCGTATCTGGGTTTTAAGAAAGTTAAGTTCGTAACCTCGATTGACAAGGTAGTCCATAAGTTCCTTACAGCGTTGTTTGTAAGTGTCATTGTCGGAGCATATGCGTCGAAGGCGAAGTGCAAGGCTATATGGAATGGAACGTTTAGTGTGGGTGGGGTGGCATGAGGAGATAAGTAAATATTGATGTTTGTCAGTGGGTTTAGTGTAAAGGTCGGTTTCTATGAGACCATCCTTAAGTGAGACCATCACATCAAGGAATGGAATATTAGTGAGGGAATGTGAACAAGTGAATTTAATGGTGGGATGTAGGTTATTGAGATAATCGACAAATACTTTCAGTTTATCTGAACCTTCGGTCCAAATAACGAAAATATCGTCCAGAAATCTGAGCCATGTATGAGGTAGGTAAGGTGCGTTAGTGAGCGCGTCATGTTCGAATTTGGCAAGAAAAAGGTTGGCAAATGAAGGAGCCATTTTGGTGCCCATAGCAGTACCGTGTTTTTGTAGGTAGTGTTTGTTGTTAAATGTGAAATTGTTCATGTTGAGGATGATCCGTATGAGGTCACAAAGAGTTTCCGTGGGGATGTGGTTATCGTTGCGTTTGCGAAGGAAAAAGCGGCAAGCCTCAATACCTTCGCTGTGAGGGATGTTGGTATAAAGAGAAGTGACGTCAAGCGTGACAAGTATGGCATTGTCAGGAAGTGGTGTGTTGATAGTGTTCAAGTTGGCAAGTTTGTTAAGGAAATCAGTAGTGTCTTTAACGTAAGACGGAACAGTACAAACTAATGGTTTTAGGTAGTAGTCAACAAACTGAGAGATACGTTCTGTGGGGTGGTTGTTAGAAGAAACTATGGGTCGTCCAGGATTGTTAACTTTATGGATTTTGGGGAGTATGTAAAAACGTCCAGGTCTGGGGTCGTTTTGTACAAGGTACTGTTTTGTTTTCTGGTCAATAAGTTTATCGTTGAACATTCGTTTAACGTATTCAGCAACTCTTTTTGTATCATGGCAGTCTTGTCCTTTTCTTGTTGTTCGTAGAAGGCTGGGTTATTCAGTTGTCGGTTACATTCGTTAATGTACCAGGATCTGTCCATTATCACAGTCGCCGATCCTTTATCGGCCGACTTGATGATAATGTCGTGTCTTTGTTTAAGTTGACGTAATGCGGCACGTTCTGTTTTAGGGAGATTGTCACACACGCGGTTGGGTTTGGAGGTCAACAAGTCACGTTTTACAGCATTAAATTATAGCTTATGACATTTCTGTTTTAGAATTTATTGGGGTATCAATTACAAGTGTTTGGTATCCAGATCTGAATCGCGTTGTCATGTGTCGCGGGCAGCCGGGTTTTTTTTCGTTTTGTTGGCTAGTTTCGCCGTTCAGAGAAAGAAATAATTGTATACGGTTAAGTTAAAAACATAAAATTGTATTGTATTTACGGATGTTTTAACGCAAAATAATATTTATCCATTTCAAAATCTCAGCCTCGGCTTTATTCTTAAAATATTCTAAAACTTTCGCAAATTTCAGCCTCGATATTCTTATAAAATATATTCTTATAACAAAAAAAGAGTGTAAAATAAAAAGAATTCACCGTACTGTTTTTGAATCATAAGCCCCTGGTGATCCTCATTTTTCATTATCGAGTTGTGATAAGCATGATACGATGCAACTTTTTGCAAAGTTTAAAAAACTTCTGTAGTGTGGATTCAGAGCCACCTTAAATTTTCCAAAATTTAAGGTGGCTCTGAACCCACACTACAGACCGGAATTTGAACGCATCTCTCTTGGTTGTCTATGAATGAGAGAAATATGGGAAGAGAACAGAAGACCCTACGCTGGGGACAGGTACTCTTCCTAGTTTTCGTTCGCCATGAACAAAACAACAGTGACAAAATCATATGGTAGTAATCAATCTCTATAACCAAATTGTGAAAAAAGGGACAGTCACGTGATTTAATTGATGACGAACAACTTGCAGGAATGGATAAATAGGGGTATACAGTTTGTGCCACTCCTTGATAACATCGCTACCTGAAAGTTGTTCACCTTCATTCATTGTAGTCATTCACCTTTTTTCTATTTTGTTGTTCTTGCAAATTAGGAGCTCATACCAGTTAACTTTTATTTATCCTTTAGTCAGTGGGGTTCCAATGTTCCTGCTAAATCTACTAAGAAGGACTCTCTGGCTTCATTCTGATTGAATCTTATGAGGAGTGGATCAAAAAAGGCTAAAGGGTTAAGTTCTTTTTGTTAATTGTTATTAGCAAGAGAAACCCAACACGCCAATGGATGTTACTTATTTCGTCTAAATCGCGGAAAATTACCTGATTTAACTTTTATTTAACAAAATCTTAATTGCTATATTTGTTTAAACTTAAAGTGCCGGTGAAATAAAAGATAATTGCTGCTTTTTTGAAAGGCTTTTCAGAATACAGAAAAATGGCGTTTTCGTTTTTGAAATATCTTTCTTCGTTTTAAAGATATTAACGCCGAGTTTTTGTGTTATGCAAATTAGAAAAGCGATGACGTAGTAAACTGTGCAACTAAAATTAATCGTAAAATACTGAATCAAGAATATCTCTAGAAATATTGGAGCGGTAATCTTCAAACTTGGCACCAGAAGAGTAAATCATAAAAGAAACAAAATGACGCCTGTGGAGTCATTGCCATGGCAACTCTCTTGGCTCCAGTCTCTTTCTGTCAAAAACCAAATATATTCATTCACAACCCTTTTAAGGCGGGGGTACACGTGAATAGGAGTGAAATTTGAAGTATTATTAAAAGGAAATTGTTACGATTAAAATGGGTTGGAAACACTACCCCAAATGAGAGCCCCAGGTTGCTAGGGGACTGTTTGGTATCCGTCTGAATAATTCTTCACTTCAAATTTCAATTTTCCAAATCCATCAAACCTTCAATATTTCATGTTTTCCTCTATCAAACCTATTCTTTAAGGAAAAAAAATCTCTTTCCCAAAATGTCCAAAAATTACCCAAAAATTTACACAAAACCGCCAAACTGTGGTTATGGTAATAAGCCTAGAGATTCAGCGTTGCTTGAAACGTGACCGAGATATTGGCAGAAAGGCCGTGTTAAGGGACGTCAAAACAGCCTTCTCGTGTACCCCCGCCTTAAGGGAAACAGAGGGTCTTGCTCGGAGCACACATGCTTTCAACATGGTCTTAACTCTCCTTATTAGATTGCTGGGAGTGGGTGGTACTTGGTTAAGACAAAAACTGGAATTTCAATTTTAATTTAGACAAGACCAGCGGGAAAACTGTTGTCTTGGCATTTTGTTTCTTTCGATTTGTGATGTACTTTTCTCAGGAGTCAGGTTTGAAGAACACTGCTCCAATGTTTCTGAGGATATTCTTGATTTAGTTGTACAGTTCACTACCACGTCATCGCGTCATCGCTTTCCTAATTTGCATAATACATCCAGACGCTGTCCAAACGGTTAGAGTTAAACCGCAGGAAAAGCTGGTCTTCAGGCGAATATTTGACTTATTTTTGGGTTTCAACGTCTGGTGTCACGAAAACTCAGACCCAAAAAACTTAGACCCATCGATTTTTTTAAAAAAAAGATTTACGTTGTAATTAAACTCGTCTCAATTCTTATCACCTAATATTTTATGGTCACGCATTTAGTCACACAATTAAAAAAAATAATTCAAAAACCATTCAGTGAATGAACTCAAGAAATTAAAATGTTATAGGCGATAAATAATTACGACATTTCTCCAAGGTTTAGGTCTGTACGTTTTCCCGATCTTCAAATATTTTTCGAAATATTTTGCACAAATTTGCAGAGTATGGAGCCGCCATGTCGATGTACCTCCAAGGGGCACCAACATTGGGTCCGCAAAAAATAGTGTAATCTAGAACTTACTTTAGCTATCTAGGCCACTGATTTCTGATCAAGCAAACACTGATTTAAATAAGCTGTTTTCCTGATACTTTAACTTCCAAAAGGCTAAAAATCCCGAGATAAGTAAATATTTTTTCGATAAACACATTTATAACTTTATGTCACGCATCGCCATAACTCTGAAATTCTTTTTAGACGAAGCATGTTCTTGAGCTGAAAAGGGGTATACACACATTTACATATTATGTGAATTTTAAAATATATAGATTGAAATTATTTTATGTAAATGTTAGCATATGTGAAAATTTAATTTTTCTTATTTACCGAACGAAAATCTCGCCGCTGATCATCGGCGAGGTAATTCCGTCTGTATATAAAGAAGACACTAAAATCTCGCCGATGATCAACGGCGAGCTAATTCTGTCTGTATAAAGAAGGCACGAAAATCTCGCTGATGATCAGCGGCGAGATAATTCTGTCTGTATAAAAAAGGCACGAAAATCTCGCCTATAATCATCGGCGAGGTAATTCTGTCTGTATAAAGAAGGCACGAAAATCTCGCCGATGATCACCGGCGAGGTAATTCTGTCTGTATAAAGAAGGCACAAAAATCTCGCCGATGATCAGCGGCGAGCTAATTCTGTCTGTATAAAGTAGGCACGAAAATCTCGCCGATGAGCAGCGGCGAGGTAATTCTGTCTGTATAAAGAAAGCACGAAAATCTTGCCGATGATCAGCGGCGAGGTAATTCTGTCTGTATAAACAAGGCACGAAAATCTCGCCGATGATCAGCGGCGAGCTAATTCTGTCTGTATAAAAAGGCACGAAATCTCGCCGATGATCAAAGGCGAGCTAATTCTGTCTGTATAAAGAAAGCACGAAAATCTCGCCGATGATCATCGGCGAGCTAATTCTGTCTGTATAAAGAAGGCACGAAAATCTCGCCGATGATCAGCGGCGAGATAATTCTGTCTGTATAAAAAAGGCACGAAAATCTCGCCTATAATCAGCGGTGAGGTAATTCTGTCTGTATAAAGAAGGCACGAAAATCTCGCCTATAATCAGCGGTGAGGTAATTCTGTCTGTATAAAGGAGGCACGAAAATCTCGCCGATAATCAGCGCCGAGGTAATTATAATGGTAATTGCACAAGGGACGATGCCAACAGGTTCCTGTCAACACAGGAACCCCAGACCTGGAATATGCTAACGTCTGACGTTAGCGGTTGGCAATTTCGTTACAATTTTAGCCGTTTATATGGCAATGTATGAGAATTTTTCGAACATTACTCTAAATACTACGTGTAGAAAATAATTTACGTTGAAATTGCTTTCCTTGTGCATGCATTGCATTATTGTGATGTCTCTGTGTCCTTGGAGACGCCTTTAAAGCCATTTAGGCGAGTTAGACTACGAAGTATTTTTTATGCACACCATTTACAGCAGTTTCCGGAAACCATTTCATGGACTGTCTTTTTAAAACGGCCAAAATTGTAACGCAATCGCCAACGGTATAACGCACCTATTAATCGTATATAACATCTGCCCCTCCTGTACAGTCAAGATTTCTTTGGGTTGGGCGGTTTGTTTTCCCATTGTAGACCACGTGATGATACTCTTGAGAATTCTTGCTTTCAAATTTTCAAATAGTCCCGTGTATATGAATGAATAATTTTAAGATGGACAAAAGAGAAATTCTCCAGAGAATACCACGTGTTCTACAATGGGAAAACAAACCGCCCTAGCTAAAGAGGTCTATTACTGGGAGCTTCGAGAAACAAGCCCCAGGCCCCCATATTTGTTCAATGAATTTGGGAAATGGCACGTATTACCCTCGACGTATCACCTTATCGACGTATCACCTAGATTTTACCGGAACAATCGGTGTTTTGAACACCGATTTACTTCGTTACTAGCACTTTATATAAAGATTATTTTGAGAAGCTTATTTCACCCAAGCCTTCCCAACATTTGATGAAAATATTACAACAGCTTTCAAGTCAATTCCCTTCAGTTAGGAAATTTTCAACCTGTGTTGAAAATAAATGCTAAGCGCCCCTGACGTAAGACCTGCGTGCGGTCTACTCAAAGTAGCAGCAATACTAGGGGTCTGTTGGATTATGTTCGAAAAAATAGAGTACTTCATGTATTATGCTTCCGGGCGTCACCTGTTAAACCAGGGTATTATGATCAAAATGATGCTCGGCTGGAGGTATAATGTTGAAATTATGCCAGAATGAAATGACACTTCCACCCCACCCGCGATAGGTCTCTACCTAGTCTTTCATTTTTGAAAGAAATAGTAGACAATAATTAAACAGTTGAACATTAATTTGATGAGCAAATGAAAGATCAGAAATTGTGAGGCATTGAAAGGTTTACTATATGTCTTTCTCCAATGGACCTG
>JAHPZR010010294.1:10000-16270 GCA_019787425.1 Platygyra sinensis
CGGCGAGATTTTCGTGCCTTCTTTATATAGACAGAATTATCTCGCCGCTGATCATCGGCGAGATTTTCGTGCCTTCTTTATACAGACAGAATTACCTCGCCGCTGATCATCGGCGAGATTTTCGTGCCTTCTTTATATAGACAGAATTATCTCGCCGCTGATCATCGGCGAGATTTTCTGCTTTCTTTATACAGACAGAATTACCTCGCCGCTGATCATCGGCGAGATTTTCGTGCCTTTTTTATACAGACAGAATTACCTCGCCGCTGATCATCGGCGAGATTTTCGTGCTTTCTTTATACAGACAGAATTAGCTCGCCGCTGATCATCGGCGAGATCCTGGTTCTATATAAGTGAAAATTTAATCCATGCATTTATAGTATTATTCACATATTGAGAACATGGAGTAATTTTTGTCGTTCTGTATATTGAAAGAATCACATAATATGTGTTTGTCTGAACGCCGGCTGAAAAGTTGTTCACAGATATAAATTAACCCCCTTTCATGCCTGATGAAGATAATAACTTTTGTGACTCTTAGAAAATGATTACATCACATGCAAACCAAAGAATTGCCCTCTAAATGAGTATGTACATACATGTAATACTATTTTTGATTTTTGCTCGGTG
The DNA here is from genome assembly GCA_019787425.1 of Platygyra sinensis. Classification (NCBI taxonomy): domain Eukaryota; kingdom Metazoa; phylum Cnidaria; class Anthozoa; order Scleractinia; family Merulinidae; genus Platygyra; species Platygyra sinensis. The sequence continues at coordinate 10,631 of JAHPZR010010294.1, forward strand.
ACAAACTTGTCAATCAATAATTGAACTCAACCGTGAATTGAAAACCAGTAGGCGTTTTGAGATGATCGGTAATGTTGTCTCCGGATTTGCATGACTAGCTCCGCGGGCAACCTTGAGAAGTGACAATTTAACTGCCCCTTGGTCTCCAATTGTCCACTGAACAAACTTCCCATGCCAGTCGGGTCGAGATTTCAAATTGTGCTTGACGGTTGGGTTTTCGTTGCAGGGCTGCCTTGATCGTTGCCTAGCCAGGCCGTTGCATAGTGCACTCAAACGGCGATTTACATCCTCGAAAAACTAGAAATCAGCGATGCGAGAACTGGATAACGACGCTTATTTATCGCCGAAGCAGCTTTTGGGAGAAAAATCACTGTGGCGGCGAATTTCACGATAATTTATCGCCGCCGAGAGCGAGCCCGGTCTCGGGAGGGATTCCAACCTTCGCTTTGCTTTTAGGGGTGGAAAAAGCGGCTGCTCAAGAAAAGCCTTGGACTGCATCTAGGAGGCCTATAACACTACAAAATCACAAGAAATGACAAATAGACAACATCGGTGAGTTAAGAGGAAAAACTTTATTGCGAATTTCATACATCTATAAAGCAACAGGAATATTCTCCATACAAACTCTTATAACGAAGAATGATTAATTATTAACTTTACAACCGAACTCCCATATGGTGGATAAGGCCTGATGGTCGATCTCTTACATAATCATATCAGTTGTCGAACATTGCTTTTCTACTCACTCTTCGATATTAATATATGCTCAAATAGTGAGCTTGGGTAACCTGTGGTTCGATCTACGAAACGGCCGCTACGCTAACCTGAGTATCAGGCCTTTCTTAGCAAGAGGGTAGGGGTAGGGAGGAATTGAAGAGAAAGGCCTGACACAAACGTTTTTATTGGCTCATGTCGTACGTCCAGATTCTGGACGTTGCGCTGATTGGATAATTTACAATGCACCCTGACGTCACACCACCGGAAATAAAATTTCATACTGGCGTATTCTGTGAACGTGATCTCGACGAGAACGAAAACTTCGCTAGATATTTATTTCTATGTGATCATGGAAAGCGACGACTTCAAAACGGCTCTTGAAGTCGCTCTACAGTTCTTCCTGGAATTAAACTAAAAAGAGAGAACAGAAATTGTGCCTCGAAAGCCTGCTTGTCAAACGAAAAGACTTCCTCCTCAGAATTTTGTCGGCTCGGGATATCAGACTGGTTATTTCATCGTCCAGCTCTGAGTATTGGTCAGAAAACAGAGCTCTCTTTGTTCAGTGAGGGTCTTTGTTGAGCTCCTTCAGCTTCATTTTCACAAGTGCTGCTTGCCTTTGGAGTTACTTCAGTTGCGAGATCGCTAGCCTCGAACAGGAATAAAATACTTCTTGCTGTCGAAGGTGTTTGTGGTCGGGAGCGCTTGAAGCTAGTAAGTCTTTCGCCTCGTCGAGTGCCCTACCACCCGCCAATGCCTCCCGTAACTCAGCGAACATTCTGTAGCAATTCACTATTTTCCTAGTGCATTTTTTGCAAACAGTCCTTTTGCCATCTTCACTATCTTGAATGACAACAATTCTCATCTCAAGCAATAATTCCACAAGAATTATAGGTTTTCACACAAAACATTAGAAACCTCTTTGTTAAAAGTTTCAGCAAACAGCGGCACTGTGGCGACACACTTTCCATACTCTGTGTAAAAATTTTCGAGGCAAATTGTGCAAATATTCTCGGAAACCCGCACGAAATTTGAAACAACCGCCGTTGCAACACACATGCAAAGTAGACATGACAGCCGCAAATAATTCTGATTGGCTAATACACTGACGCTTGTCACGCTATTTAACAATTATCCTGCGAAATCGCGCGGAATATCGTCTGATACGACGGCCTCGTCGGCTAAAATCAGACGATTTTCCGCGAGATTGAGCAGGATAATTGTTTTATTATTCAACAAATTGATAACGAAAATTGATTTCCAAGCTCGTAACATTTTTCAAACCTTTCTGTCGACATTTTCTCACTTCACTTTTTCTTCCCACGTACGAAGCTACGTATATCGCCGGATGGTTAGATACGACCTGTTACCTACGGATGATAGATATCGAGAGCATCATGACCATATTTGGATAGTGTTACAATTTGTTGAATAATGAAAGCAGCTAGACTGCAATAAAGACTCTTGGGTCAGGCTTTTCTTTGCCGGAAGATTCCTTCTCCTACCCCGCGAGAAAGAAAAGCCTGATACTCAGGCTACCGCTACGCAGGCTATACGGAAACTCTTGCTACGCAGGCTATGCAAGGAGTTGACAGCGCTTTTGGCTTTCGGTCTTCATGATATATGGATATGATGTATTGCTCTGATTTTTGACCAAGGAAAGGATGCGATCCTTCAGGGAGCTTACAAAGGAATGACTTCTTTAGACACGAACGAGTTCATGAATGACGAAGGTATGTTTGTTTCTTTAATCGTTTGAGCTTTCGAGTTCTGCTTGTAAGCCTATACAACGGCATTTATGGTCCATTCGTCCCCCGCTTCACTCACTTTGCTTGCAGATACTGCCACACGCTTCGCTCGAAGCTGAGTTCTTTAATTCGCACTAAACGGTTCACTTCGCTCGCAGGATTTTTTTTTCGATCGGAAGCCTGTTTTGCAGGCAACAAACTAACCGACAGGCGGATCCTTATTTTGTTCTGAGGATCATAATTCCCATATTCCTATGAATCGCTGTGTCATAGTAATTTGCAATTATGATCCTCAGGACCCTCACGGTGTGTTAGAACGCTCTGGATTTCTAACAATTCAACTGACACAATGGTAAGTGCGGTTTTCTGTTTTAATCGTATTGTAGTGTTGCTCCTTCAAAGCCAGGTCCCATGGCAAAGAAGCACAACACACACAATCACATTTATTCGGGTGATACAGTAATGCAACATCTGTTTCATAGCAGTCATTCAAGAGCCGATAATGGCCCCAAGTAAAATTACCACCTCTCTTGCAGCGACCGTCTTGTGATTTTCATGCACCTTGCAAGTATAAACTCAGCCTTGATATCATCCCCTGGCGAATGCTCTTTCTCCTCCAGTCAGTTCAAACTCAGTTTACGTTGAAATCATCACAGGAGCTTCAAAGGTTTTCACGCTTTAGCTCAAGGCATTTCACAGCTTCGCCTGTTCCAAATCCGGCTGCTTGTATTCCTTGATATCCTGGAGGCGTTTGAAAGCTAAGAAGGTAAAGAAGGTTACGATAGTTTGACGAAACGCGTCGGGGAATGATTAGTAATGCCTTAGTTATTACGACTTCGGTTTGCAAACTGCATGGTCACTTGTCTATATGTTGTTAAGCATTTTAAAAAATTGTTCCACAGCATCTACCAGTCCGGGTCGTTTCCCTTCCTTTTACAGAACACAATCAAATGCAAGGTTTTTGGTTCTCCTAAAATTTTTATTTTAATGGTTGATTGAACTAATATTCATCTAAAACAAAACCTTACAATTGATATAGAGGGATTGCTGAACTCTACAGTTCAGTATCTGTTTTTTGCGAACAAGAGAATATTTCTTTTTCCGCTCAGATTATCAGTGGTACAGGAACCGGAAGCTCAAAGATAACTGCAATTGAGAAACTAATGGTAAATATTCTCAGTATGACTCTCCATTGCCTTTTTATGTTGAACGCGAAGTCAAGGTAACGGATTCATACTGTTAGCTGGAATACATAACTTTGACAATAAATGCATTGCATTATCTATATTAAGCCACCTTTCGGTATTTTAGTGTTGAGTATAGTAGCGTTGGAGAATTTTTTGCACGAGTGGGGCTAATTTAATATGGCTGCCACTTGCAAATCTGGAACCATTGCAATGCGATATAGATGTCATGCTTTGCATTTCTGAAATGAAAGAGTTAACCTGTTGATAGGGGACGGTTTAGATAACAGAATTAAATCGAGAAGATAAACGTGTGCATATTTCTCGACAGCGCAAAAGAGGCAAGAAGCCTTTAGGAATAAAGTTAGCCAGACTTAGGTTGAATTTTTTTATGTATGAAACCAGACTAACCGAGATAAGAGAGAAACAACAATGAATATTGATTTTGCCTTTGGTTGCTATGACATTATGACTATTTCTGTCAGTTTGAAGTTTTAGCGTCTTTTGATAAATCGCTTAAACGTGCCATTTAAGTTTACTCAATATCAGAGCTTAAAAATTTCACCATTGTCATACAGAACAATTTTATCGTTGATCTGTGTTTCTTCTGTCTCGTTGCACGAGAGTGATTAGGAACAATGCAGTGGACTGCAGTCAACGAATACATTGCTATTTCGAGTAGCCAAGATAATACTGAGATCGGTGGCAAATCAATCAATAAGATTTGAAGAAGCCAAATGACCGGGCTTCGTACTAGTTGATGGACAAGACCGATATGCACGAAATGAGCAAGAAGATATCCTCGACCATCAGGCGCCCTTAGGCGTGTCAATAACATTCATCTCCGAAAGTACAGCTCCTCCAAATCTACCAAATGTTCAATTGCTAAATCGTTTTGGCACAAATTTAGAAAGTGGTACAACGACACATGTGGAGGAAACATTGCTTTGGAGCAAAACGAAATTATATATGGTGTCTTAAGATACACATCACCTTGTTTAAATCCCCGTGTTTAATTGCACTGGAGTTGATTGCACTGGAGTTGATTGCACTGGAGCTGATTGCACTGGAGTTGATTGCACTGGAGCTGATTGCACTGGAGTTGTATGCACTGGAGTTGATTGAACTGGAGTTGATTGCACTGGAGCTGATTGCACTGGAATTGATTGCACTAGTGTTGATTGCACTGGAGTTGATTGCACTGGAGCTGATTGCACTGGAATTGATTGCACTGGTGTTGATTGCACTGGAGTTGATTGCACTGGAGTTGATTGCACTGGCGCTGATTGCACTGGAATTGATTGCACTGGAGTTGATTGCACTGGAAATGATTGCACTGGAGTTGATTGCACTGGTGTTGATTGCACTGGAGTTGATTGCACTGGAGTTGATTGAACTGGAGTTGATTGCACTGGAGCTGATTGCACTGGAATTGATTGCACTGGTGTTGATTGCACTGGAGTTGATTGCACTGGAGCTGATTGCACTGGAATTGATTGCACTGGAGTTGATTGCACTGGAGTTGATTGCACTGGAGCTGATTGCACTGGAATTGATTGCACTGGAGTTGATTGCACTGGAAATGATTGCACTAGAGTTGATTGCACTGGTGTTGATTGCACTGGAGTTGATTGCACTGGTGTTGATTACACTGGAGTTGATTGCACTGGAGTTGATTGCACTGGAGCTGATTGCACTGGAGTTAATTGCACTGGAGTTGATTGCACTGGAGCTGATTGGACTGGAGTTGATTGAACTGGAGTTGATTGCACTGGAGTTGATTGCACTGGAGCTGATTGCACTGGAGTTGATTGAACTGGAGTTGATTGAACTGGAGTTGATTGCGCTGGAGTTGATTTCACTTGAGCTGATTGCACTGGTGTTAATTCCTGGGGGGGGGGGGGGGGTTTAAATCTAAATCAACTTGATCATAACTGGAAAATATTTTCTTTACATTCTCGGAGTACGTAATGAAAAAAGACCCCAGCTCACAG
>JAHPZR010010295.1:0-12500 GCA_019787425.1 Platygyra sinensis
TCAAGAATGGAAAAGAGTTCTATGCAAAGTTCAGCATTAGACCAGAAGCTGTGCCCGTAGCTCAAAGGCCGAGACCAGTGGCTTACTACCTGCACGAACCACTGAAGAAATGGCCTGACCAATGTGTAGAAGAGGAGATATTCGAAGAAGTGCCAGAAGGTGAGGCAGTCACATGGTGCTCACCCTTGGTCGTTCAACCAAAGCCGAAGTTCAATACTGTAGACAAGGAGAAACTTGAACCGCACATGATCAGAGCCAGCGTGAACCTCAGGGTACCAAACCAGTTCATGGAAAGAAATAGGATCACCCAGGGACCTATTGTCGAAGACTTCATGTACAAATTTCATGATTGTACTGTCTTCTCCAAACTTGACATGCGGCAGGGATACTACCAACTCCTACTCGATCCAGAGTCCAGAAACATTGCCACTTTTAGTACCCCGTGGGGGAACATGCGACCAAAACGCCTTATCTTCGGAGCCAAAGCATCACAAGATCTCTTCGATGAAGCTATCTACCGAATATTTGGAGACATACCAAGATGCCTCAACCAACGGGATGATATCCTGCTAGGAGGAAGAAACATGGAGGAGCACAATAAGACATTGGAAGCAGTCCTGCAGAGAGCAGTGGATTTTGGAATCACATTCAACCCTGACAAGTGCCAATTTGGAGTCGAGGAGATAGAGTTCTATGGACACAAGTTCACGAAAGACGGATTAAAGCCAGACCCAGAGAAAATCAGAGCTGTAAAAGAAAGCACCAGAATCAAAAGAAGCTGTGAGAAGTTTCCTTGGCATGACCGGATATCTATCAAAGTTCATCCCAAGATATGCATCTCTAACCGCACCCTTGCGAGAACTGACCCATAAAGATACCAAGTTCAAATGGGGAGCAAAAGAGAATGAAGCATTTGAGAAGCTGAAAGCGAGCATAACAAGTGAAAGCACAATGGCATACTTCAATCCAGCCAGGTCAATCGTTGTGAGAGTGGAAGCCAGCTTCCATGAAGGACTGTCAGCCGGATTATTCCAGGAGACAGGCAGTGGTCTCCAGCCAGTCCACTTCATTAGTCGCACTATGACCGACACGGAGAAACGATATAGCCAGACAGAGAAAGACGCCCTGTCAGGGCATTGAGCAAAGAACAGGTTCAGCATCTACCTCTTGGGAGCACCGAAGTTCAAGATCATCACAGCCCACAAGCCACTGCTCCCACTGTTCAACAACCGAGGATTGAAAAATGGGTTATGGGAATACAAGATGTCGACTTCGAGCTAATCTATGAGCCTGGAAAGGATGATGCCGACCCACTTGACTTCCTATCAAGACGCCCATTGCCAGAGAAAGGAAAGGATGCTGTAGAGAGAGTAATCAAATATGTCTTGAAAGCAGAGGATGCTGTCATTGTAGATCAGATCAAGGAAGAAACTTGCAAAGATACCCAACTGCAAAAACTGTCCGTCAGGATACTTACCGGGGACTGGGAGCGTCACAAAAGGGATCCAGACATTGCACCATTCTACAGTGTGCAGAATGAGTTGTATGCAGTAGATGGCCTACTCTTCCAAATGAATCAGATCATTATCCCCAGAAGCCTACAGAGACGAGTCGTCAAGGCCGCACACCACCTGGGACATCTGGGGACGACCAAAACAAAGCAAATGATACGAGGAAAGTATTGGTTTCCAACCATGAACAGTATGATCGAACAGATCATTGGCCAATGTTATGAATGCCAGGTTACCACAAAGCAACACAGGCAGGAACCCATCAAAGTCACAGACATACCCAAGAAACCGTGGGATGTCATAGCCGTAGACTTCAGCGGACCCTACCCTGATGGCCATTATAATCTAGTAGCCATAGACAAGAGAACAAGATATCCTGAAGTTGCGAAGACCCACTCAACAGCTTTTCAGCCAACCAAGGAAAAGCTCAAAATAATGTTTGCCACTCATGGCGTCCCAAGACAGCTGGAAAGTGACAACGGACCACCGTTTAATTCCAGAGAGTTTGCAGAGTTCGCTAAAACTGAGGGATTTCACCATCATCGAGTCACCCCAGAACATGCACGTGCTAATGGAGAGGCGGAAAGCTTCATGAAACTGCTTAATAAGACAGAGCAAATCACCCACCTTAACGGCGGAAATAGCAGCATAGCCATTCAAGAAATGCTGACAGGCTACCGCTCAACACCACACCCTGCCACTGGTGTAGCACCCTACGAAGCCCTCATAAACAGACAAGTGAGAACCAAGTTAGACCATCAAACGAGGGAGAGCAGTGAAAATGCTCGTGACACAGCCATCAATGAGAGGAATGAAAGATACAAAGAAAAGCTCAAACAGTATGCTGAGAACAGGAACACTAAGGCACACAACTTTATTGTAGGAGATCACGTATTGTTGAAGCAAAAGAAGAAGAACAAATGGTCCACAGCATACGAATCAGCTTTCTACACCGTAATTCGAACCGACGGATCAAGCATTGCAGCACGTAGGATCACAGATGGACGGGAAGTGTATCGAGATGCAAGCCAGTTCAAGATTGCTAATGCTTTGATCCAGGACAATACCAGTGAAGAGAGGGATGACCGGGAAGAAGAACCAACCTCAGAGGACTGGAGAGAGAAAATCCTACTGAATGCCAACCCTAAGTCAGTCCAAGAGGAGATTATCACCAATACAGAGGAAGTGGTAGAAACCAGCAGCAGTGACAAAATGAAGAACAAACCACCAGAGTTACCAGCAGCTTCAAGCCGACCAAGGCGCGACCGGAGGCGACCAGATTATCTGAAAGACTACGTTACCTAGACTATACTAAGTTTACGCTTACCGGACATAGACATTTATATGCCCTGAAACATTGTCTGTTCAAGTTAGAATATTGGACATTTTAGGACATTGTTTTTCTAGTTGCGTTTTATTTAAGGAAAAGACTATCTCTGGAAAAAGGGAGAAATGTAATATCCAGTCCAGCAGTACTGTTCATTTCGCACATGCGCAGTAGCATTGCTTGGTGTAGGGCCACGTGTTGTTCAGAGTGTGTTTAGTCATTAAACGGCATCTAACAGAAGACATGCAGTTGTTCTGGTTGTTACAATAGGGTTCAGAGCTACCTTAAATTTTAAGACGGAATCCGCCAGACGTTGGAGTAACAAGTGGACAAAAATCTTGTACCAAGATTATTTACATTGTATTGCAAACTTCTGTAGGGCTCTTTTAATTATCTTCTCAAAACAATTCATTTCTAGCAACACCAAACGTCGAAAACGAATGTTGAACTTCGTATGAAACGCTTAAAAGTTTTGGTGAAATGAAACTGATGATGGAATTTTGCCTGTTTCCACAAAATCACTGAACTTTGAACTTTATTTTCTCTCGTTCCCGTGGGAAATTATTTTTCGGTGTTATTTCAAGCAATTATTTATGTATTTAGCTTTAAAAAATGTAAAAATGACTGTAAAATATTTAAAATTACTCTGGTACAGATTTTTGTCCACTAAAACCTGAAATTGCTCCATCTTCTATCGGATTTCGTCTTAACACTTTAAGGTGTCATTAGAAATCCTGCGAGACTTTGCACCGGGATAAACTGTACCCCTGCTCGTCCTGTCGTCAAGTAAGTTACAGTTTAAGTAAAGCGCACCTAGAAAAATTCAGCTTCAAATCTTCTTAGTTTATTTGCCGTGTTCTAATCAGTCTCGCGCAAACGTCAGTAAACGTTAATTCGAAGCTTTCCCTCGTTTTAAAGGTAACCTGGGGAGGCCTAATTACCCGCCTTTCTAGTCCTCAAGATTTTGCCCTGCGTTTTATGTGGCAAAGAAAATAAGTAAAAAATTTCCCGGTAAGTTGATTTTTGTTTGCAGTGGAATGGAGAGTCGGTACTCATGGTTTGGAAGTTGAGCAAGCGAAACTGAACACTAATGAAGAAGTGAGCCGTGTAAAATCATGTTAATTCTTCATAACAACAAGAGAGAAGACAGCTTTTTGTTCAGAGTCAATGCCTCACATATATAGTGAAATGGGGGAAAAGTTAACGAGCGTAAAACCTGAAGAACAGTGAGTGTTATGGGGAAGCAGGGTTGGCGCAGTGATTAGAGCGCTCGCCTTGCATTGTGACCAGGGTTTGATTCCGGCGCGGTGTCATTTGTTGTTGGTTTTCGCCTTGCTCTGAGGGTTTTTCTTTGGGTTCTCCAGTTCACCTTCCTCCACAAAAACCAACAGCTCCAAATTCCAATTCGACCAGGATTGAGGACACGCGGGAAAACCAGATAAGACTGATGTGGCTTCCAAGGTTCCCCGCTATATATTATAATTTCCATGCAACCTCACTCTGATAGAAGTTCTAAATGAAACTCAAGGCAAGAAACTTAAACTGGCGATTGTGACTAACGCATTTTTTATTGATCAACAATTACTGGTCGTACTCAATACGGAACAGGCCATGGCTGCTTTGATATGCCTGCTGATCTTGTTGACTTTCCGTCATGTGCCAGTCAAATCGTAGCTTGAACATCCCCCCGGGCATACCCCGGGCATTTGACGCCTCTTCCTGCCCGGGAGGGAGGGCATTTGATCACCACTCATAGGGGGTGGGGAATTTGATCGCTAGCCTCGATTTCATGTTACGACTCGCGCTGATTCCACGTGGGTCGATTTATCGTGGCGGAGACGGCAGAGACAAACTTTGATGAATTCAAAGGAAAAGATTGCGCATTCGTGGCGGATTGGTTGAAAACCAAAGGCCTATACAAGCTGTGTTCCGTATTTGAAGGGTGTTTAAGAACGATTTACATCTATAATATATAAATATGTTGTTGTCTGATAAACCATGTTAACATGCACAGCTTCCGAAGCATAGTAGAAGCTACTGAAAAGTTAAAACAGTAATCTAGTAATTTTCCCGGGAGTGGGGCATTTGAACAGCTTTTCGGCCCGGTGAGGGGGGGGGGGGGGGGGGGGATTTTCCAAAAATTTTCCAAAAATTTAAATGCCTGGGGGGTTGCCTGGACTGGTACATTAACGTCTGTACTTATAGTTACAAAAATAAAAGAAAAAATTGCTGACGAGAACTGCTACACTTACAAACAAAATACTGGATATTCAAAGGTGCCCTACAGAACCGAGCACCACTGGAATTAGAATTGAACTATTAAGAAGCTGCCAAACACTGGACAGTTTACGCGGTAATGTAAACGTTTGGAATCCGCTACCATTTACAGTTAGATTCAAGTCTTAAGGTGTAAGGAGCTTCTTAATGAATACCAACAGAACTGGTTGGCTTATAGCAGGGTCGTAACGAGGTATATTTTTTTATCGCTGATCCCGTATTTTTAGCCAAATTTTTGATCCCTGATTCCAAAAGTGATGAAAATTCTGATCCCTGATCCCGCAAGATTTTGTTGATCCCATGCAGAAGACTTTCTCTTCATTGCGTGAATGCGATATTATTAGACTAAAATAAAAATACCTTACTTCACATTTCTTTCACTAAATTTTAATGATCCAATGAATCAAATAGTGTACCTGAATTAACTTGATCCCCACTTTTTTTGTTCGTCTTTACCATTATAAAATATAATCTTTCACAGTCATCATCGAAGGGTCCGACACTTCGTTGACAAGTGTAAACATTCTTGATTTTGCTCAAATTTAACTATAAGGTCGATTTCACTAAATTCAAAACAAACTAGTGCGATATTATACAGTTCCTAAACTTAATTATTACGAGGGAAACACAGGGAAACAAATATTCCTTGAAGATCTGATGCCTTTCGATTCTTTTCGCCCGACAAAAAAAGAAGACTTGAAATGTTAGCCTCAAACTTTATAAAATGTTCCATTGTAATAACCAAAATTGGAATGAAACGTATTTATCGCAGTGACCTTTCTTGACCATTCGATTAAAAAAGAAACATCGTTTGGTGATGCCTCAAGCTTGAAAATTTCATAAGCATACGACCTGGTCAGTTAACACGAGCTTTCTTTCTTATTAAAAACTATTAGCACTATACGCTATTCGCGTTTTCCAGATATCTGAAATAGATCCCGCGAGGTCTTCAACGCGTGACTCTACACTACCTTCTTTGTAAGAAATGTATTGGAATGTATCGATCGAGAAAACGTGTAACTTGAGGAAAGTCTGACTCTGGAAAGGCCCGGGATTTTTTTTCTGAGCTTGTTAAAGCACTAATCGTTTCACTCTCCTGCCGATCTACTGCGTCCAGCTTCGAAACGCGTCGGTTGATCGTCATCGTCTTCATGGTTGTCACCAGCACTTTCCTTCTCACCACTGCTCTTATAATCATTCTTGTCGGACGCGTTAGCCAAGTTTTTCAAGCGTTGCTCCTCGTTTGGACTAATTAGGGTAAACTTCTCACCATCCAGAACCACCGTTGCAATATCTAAAAACTACTGAGGTCGGTTGTTGTCTTCATTGCCTACAGTATATACTAAAAGATCTTCCTCTGACGGCTCAAGCCAGTTAATACGCATGGTGCGCTCAAAGACGCCATCGTCACTGCTATGAAGGTCCTCCCGAAGAATAGCTAGGAATAAAGGGCTCCAAATAACGTTTCCTGTTGTGTTTTAGGGCAACTACATCTCCTTGTCAACAGCATTTTCAGTTTGACTTGTTCGAACTCTTCAGATTATGCTTAGGCCTTTGTTTCTGGTCGTTTTGCAGTTTAAAAACAATTCTGTGTCTCTAGCCTTTAGCCTCTTCTAGGCTTTCAGTTAGTCAAGGCGCAGCGCGGAAAACGGCGCGCGAAAAAAAAAAAAAGCACGGCGAGAGAAAGAGCTTCCTCTCGCTGCGCTTGGTTGGGGTATGCGGCCCGCTTCCCAAAACCCTTACCTTATTTATGACCAAAGTCTGCGATATTCCCTACCCTTTTTGTGACCTGACTCTTAAATCAAAACCCTGTTTCTGACCAGCGTTATAATAAGCTTCCTAGTATGTTAAATTGCCGTCAACATTGTGTAGAGCTTTTTTTGATTTTTTTTCTCGATAATGATGAAAAAGTAACTTCTTCTCAAAAACATACCCATATTAAGGTTAGAGTGCAAAAAAACCATACCCTATTTATGACCAAAATGGCCAAAATCAGCTAAAATTGATGCCCTATTTAGGACCAAAACAACTGAAAAAACCATACCCTGTATAGCCCATATAAGGGAGTAGCCCCCGGGTTTTTTTTATTTTTTTTTTGCGCACTTTTTTTTCGTGCTGAGCCCCAACTAACTGAACGCCAGGAAGAGGTCACTCTAGTCTCAATGATTGGTAACAACATTTATACTCATTAATCTAACTTAACGAACGCGTGACTAACCAGTACTCTGTTTCCCCTGTTTCCGGTCTCCGGTCATCTATCAGTCAGCTAGTCAAATACCAAGGACTACTGTGTGAAATGGACCATAAAATTTCAAAAAGCTACAAAAAAAAAACATGTTAAGTTGCACGTCATGAATTCCTTTTGTTATCCAGAAGGCCTGATCCTTGCTCCAATGAAAAACACCGCTGATCCCGATCCCGGGGGTTGTGATCCCAGATCCCAGGGCTGTGATCCCGGATCCCACCCTATTTTAGGCCTTTGATCCCTGATCCCATATACCTCGTTACGACCCTGTTATAGAATATATTTATTTTAATTTTTTTCATATATTTATGATGTAGGAGGTCTAAGTATGGGTCTATGACTCTCATGGCATTTCTAATAGTACCTTTTCTGACAGTCTTCGGCAGCATATCAGGCTCGTTTAGTCTCGCCTTGGGTGCTGATTTTGGCTTGACTAAGCCTCGTTAAACTACGAACCAAACTCGCCTCATAAGCCGACGAAGAGTACTTAGAACTAACGTACGATTAGGTATAATAATTAAGTTTAAAATTCAACGTGAAAAACACTGTACAAGTACAGAGAAATTCGTTCCCAAAACTGGACAAACCTCTTTCAAGATATCACAGTTGGGAAACTCTAACCATGAACACCTGACATTTTGTGTACATTTTATGCGACTATTAAATAATTTACATGCGTTAAAAAATGCCACGTGTTCACGGTTCGAGTCTCCTCACTGTAAATCACATGTCGAGGTTACGACCAGTGACAACACACATGGACGTAAATTTGAGGGGAGTTTATTTTAAGGGTTTTGAAATGGAACAAACTGTTAACCTGGTTTGCTTGTCTGTTCGTAAATTTCAAGTTAATTCTTGGTCGTTTAAAGGGATCTTATGTACCAGTCAATTCCAAAACCGCCCAACCCCCACGGGCAATCCCCGGGAATTTGACTCGCGGTAAGCTCCGTACAGTGGGGAATTTGACCCAAAATGAGGCCCGCCCGGTGGGACATTTGACTTTCGTGGCAAAACGTCTGTCAACGGTCAGGGGCACCCAACGACAATTTTCGGAAATATATCTGTTCGGAAGACGATTTGAGATCTAGAATTTTCGGAACATTTTTTGTAAAATTTCTTGCTTGCCTGCTTCTCCTAAGATTTTCGAACATCTAAAATATGGTATAATTGCCTATTTTTAACGGATTTTTACCCTAAAAAGGTCACCTATAATTTTCGGGAGCCTTTTTTCTGGCTGAAATTTTCGAAAAGGTAAGTTTTGATCCCTATAATTTTCGGATCACTAGACTTTCAGCTAGGAAATCCGAACAGATGAAAAATTTTTAGGGGATAAAAATATGCCTATATCTACCGTTTAAATACCAAAATACTTTCAACAATGCTATGTTTTAGTGAACTATATTCTCGTTGGGTGCCCCTGAACGGTCGGAAGCAAAAGGATTCCGCAATTCTTTGATTCACCACGCGAGCCGCGTTCACGGGTCATTGCTCTTGTCGATTCCACGTGGTTTTTCTGTTGTCGTCGTTTTATTTAGTTAGGGGTGGCCCATTTGATTTTTGATGGGGGGGGGGGGGGGGGGGTTTGCAGGATTTTTAGGCTGCTAGATATTTTTTTTTATTCTTCTAGCCCTGCAGGATTTTTTTTTTAATCTCCATATCCTTGCACGATATTTTTTTAATGGAAATTAAATACACAAATTTTGAAGTACGCTAGTTAACTCGACCGTCACCAGCCACTCAAAATTCACCCTATTAAAAACTACCTTTACACGCAATGCCCTTTGAAGTTGACATCTTTCTTTCAAAGCAATAGAGTTTCATCTTTATTCATTGTACAAAGAAATGCATCTCCACTAACCTGCGGCTAGTTGATATCCCTGTCAGGTTAGTGGATGTTATGGATCACTTGCCCATTGGATCACTTGCCCACTGGGCAAGTGAACGTTTTTTCTTTCTAATTACGTAATGCTACTGAGAAAAGCCTTCAGACTTGCGTGAAATGGTTCCATCTTGTCCAAAGGGCGAGCTGGAAAATCTATCTTATTTGCACCCTGTTTATTGCTTTCAAAGCAAGAGAGGGGGACTTCAAAGAAGGAGACACTGAATAGTAATCTGGCTTCTCAAAATACGCATTTAGTATTTGGAGTTATCTAGAGTTTCAAAAAACATGAGGGTTCAAGAAATGGGGACCTCACTGTAGATTTTACCAGTTAAGACGACGTTTTGAGTGGACGTAGAAGCAGCTGGAGGAGGTATAATGCTCAATTCTTATTGATGGATAAAAATAGACAGTTTCTGCCAGCTTGTGCTGTATTTTAAAAGACATTGTTAAATAAACATTTTTGTTACCACCCGTGGGGCCCGTCTCTCGAAAGTCCCGGCGGCAACTTAACGGGCCCGAAATCATATTTTGAAATCAAAGCCTCAAGAAGAGTAGGGTGTGTTCTGACCTCTCATGAAGTCTTTTTTGTTTCTTTAGCTCATAACTTTACTGTATAATTTTCAAACCTTTTGAAACTCCCATCTAGAATCATTGGAAAACAAAACATCTTAACGAACCCGGTAATTACCAGGAGCTTCGAGAAACAGGCCCTTGGTTACTACACTTCAGTTGTCAATAGGTGAAAAAAACAGATTGGTAGTTGACCCCTTTGAATCGTCTCAGTTTTATATAGGTACATGATCTATAAAATTACAATATTTCAATGCCTAAATAAATAAAACGATCACGTTTTTATTTATGTGCTACAGACTGTTTACTATTCTTTTCTTGGCTTGAACATGGGCGATGAACACAAAAGTATGTTTTATAGAACTATGCAAAAACACGGATTACCCAGAGGAAAAAAATTAAAAGCGTTTTGATTTATTTAATCGTCTTTTGTACTCGTACACATATCCAGAGCATCAGTTTCACATGTTTGTATATTTTGAACCCTGAACCAATTCAATGTAGCCTGCTTTTACTTTTGTTTGTTCCATTTCCTTCACTATGAAGTAAATCTGATTTTCTTACAAAAAATACCTGCACGTGACAACTGTTACGGAGGCAATCTGAATGCATGAATATCTTTGAATCATAATATCCTTCTAGATCAGAGGGTTCACTTTAATAGGAAATGTAATAAGTAGATCACGCGTCACACGCTTTCAAAATACCAAATCACAGATCAAAAAATATGATGCCCAGCCTGTATCATGTGATTCACAGCTACTTTTGGGGCCGTCACGTATCACGCAAAAATCCTTTGCCACGCCCTGGTTACGGCTGCCCGATATTTTTTTCCTTCTTAAGAATTCTGCATGATATTTTTTTTTTAACCAGAAGCACATGCTCGATATTTTTTTTGGGATTTGCACAACCCCCCCATCAAAAATCAAATGGTCCACCCCTTATATCGTGGAATATGCCTTTGTTTAAAGTTGGAGCGAAGACAAGCTGAACAAGAAATTCGTAGTGGCTAAAAATTTTGCAGAACTTGTTTCCACAGTTGCTTTAACATGGCTGGAGGGTGGGGGATTTGACCCTCTTTGAAGCTCTAACGGGTGGGGCATGTGACCGTCTAACCTGTCAACATAGCGGGAAATTTGACAAAAATTTTTCAAAAAAGTTAAATGCCCGGGGTTTGCCCGGGGGGGGGGGGGATGGGCGGTTTTGGAATTGACCGGTACATTAAGAGTGAACGAGTCCTAGTTATCCATCGCTTTCACATCAACGATAAAATTTCTAAACGACTGGAGAAGAGAACAAAGCAGAAAGAGAAGAGTTAATAGGTTCATAGTAGTATAGTAAATGTTTTTTTTTGTTTAGCTAAGTTAACAGTTGTAATTGAGTTTCTACATAGGTGTTTACAAATATTTTGAAATTCATGGTAAAGTTAACGATTTTAATTAGGTCCACGATTAGTAGGGGACTTACCCCCTAGTTACTGCCATTTGACAAAGTGATAGAGTTATTCTTACCTTATCTTCCCTCCTCAGTCATGTCGTAATTTAAAGTATCCCCTTTACGCCCATAGCTTTTTGTCAAAACGCATTTTTCGGACATTTTGGAGATTTCCAAGCTGGATATGGGCCAAATTAGCTCCAATCTACTCAAAAAGGCATTTGCAACATGACACCATCACTTTCTTTCCAGGAGCGTCGTGTTTTAAGACTTCTTTACTCGGGCATGCGCAGATATCAAAATTTTTGGACGAGAAAGTGACCTACATCTTTAGGCGTTTCCTTTTTTAATTTTTTTCGCCTTTCCTTTTTTTCTTTTTCTTACCTTTTTGCTACAGTGATTGACCTTCTACCGGGCTTGCTTCCAGTTCAAAAACTTCCGAAAAAACATTTTTGAGACGGGTAATTTTTGCCATGGAGTAGCCACGTGTAGTGGCTGGAAATTTTGCTCCGAGTTTTTCACTCAAATTTCTGAGCATTTTCGTGCATATTTCAGGCTCCATTGAGTCGAACATTCTGATCTGTGTATAATTTGAAAGATCTTTTCGTCCTTCAGAAGTTGAGTATAGACGATGCCGATTTGTGATGACGTCAGAAGTGGAACAAAGGCCAAGGCTCGTCACGGGCGGCATGGGTAGTCAATGGGTTAAATAAAGTAACGATAGAGCACAAGGATGTGAATAACAGTTCTTTACAATCCTCAGTGAAGGATAGTTTGAAACATATAGCACTAATAAAGTGATACACTTTAGAAATCAATGTTCATTTTTACTGTCTCCTCGTGATTGAGTAGTCGACAGAGAAACCCAACCGCGCTTCCAAGCTTATGCCCCTTGTGACTGAACTCTCAGTTTCCGACATAAAAAGGAAAAATCGCGGTGACTAGACAGCGGTTTTCAATCGAGTGTCCTAAAATCAGCACCTCATTTCTAGGGCAAATCGTAAGTACGAACATTAGAAGCACAAGCTAGGGGCTATAAATGTAAACTCGAACGAAATATGAACTCGCTCGAAATATGAAGTCGTTTGCCAGTGGCTTTGGTTCTGCGTCTGATAGGTTTAATAAGTGACCAGAGTTTCTTAAGGCAGTGATAGAGCTTGGTGAAGCAAACCAAAAAATAGGCATTTCTGAGTCACCTTTTGCCTGTGTCAAAACTAGCCTACGTACGAAACCATTCATATGCAAATGAGCTCC
>JAHPZR010010295.1:15000-23380 GCA_019787425.1 Platygyra sinensis
CATCAGTTAGAGGTCAGACCATGCACTCTACTTACCGGGTCTTTCGAGACACGGGCACCTGTGCATTGTACACATGTATACACGAACAGTTACCACGTCTACATGTTGAAAAATTCAGAAGGCTTTGCATTAGAACCAAAACCGATGGGACTTGGTTTCTCAGAAAGTGATTTCATTGTCGAAACTTTCACGGTTAATTTTTTCATTTGCATTACAATGTAATCCAACGTGGATGTGTGGCCAAACTGTCACAAAAATATCCAAGTTTATGAACTGTTTGTAAATGTTGTTCCAGAAATGTTCAATAATGAAACTGTTGTTTTAATTGACTCGATTCAACTTTTTTCGTAATTATGTTGTAGACAAGAATTTATTTGTTGGATTGTCAATAAAGCTTTTTTTTGCTATCAGCCCATATATAGTGCCAGTCCGATTTCGGGCTTAAACTACAAAAATAGCCCGAAATTGCCTCGCACACATGCTAGATTTTATTGTAATACAAATGAGCAAAGTTACCCGTGAAAAGAGCTTATTAACAACGCCCTAACGCGGCAACATATAACAACGTGAGCAACAGGATTGATATAGTTTTTACAGAAAGAGAAAGAACTGAAAAAACCAGACCACTGACAACGATAAACCAAGCAAGGTCCTGGTCCGGCAAAAAAAGCTTTGCCTCACCTAGCTTTGTTGCCGATTTAGAGCATATAAGCGAATGATATCAATTTCGCCTTGAGACCGACGAAACATTTTCCGTGCTGAACGGTCGCAGCGCGCCACACCAGGACGGCCTGTTGGTACACGGTGAATCTACCAAGACGCTTTTAACAGCCTCAGCAATTGCTGATACTACGATTCTCTGCCTGAATCAAGTTTAACTTTTCACATCTCTGTGATTTAATATTTGTCCCGAGTCTTGTGTAACGGTACAATAAGTCGACTCAAAAGGAGAAGAAAATAGCACGGTTTTCACTACCAAATTTCTTCAAGTTAATCATCCAACATTTTAACACAAGTTGCAATTTCATCTATGGAACAATCTTCTCTCTTTAGACATTCTGCACGTCCACTAAGTGAGCACATGGGCAGACACCACAAACCTACAATGGTGTTAAATCTAAATGTTCTTCCTTTGTATAATGAAGATTCATGTATGCACTGATGAAGCAGTCGTCTGATGGCATGTCTCAAGCACACGAGCCAACAGGACATCACCAGAGAATCCTTTTTCAGACTCCCAACTTCGCACAGGCTCTAGCACAAAAGGAAATCACAGCACTACGTTAACTCTCGTCTTGAGAATAATTCACAGGTTGCCAGCCCGCCGCTTCTCGTGTTTCTTTGGTCTAGCGACCATTCACTGGTGAAATGGCGACCCACGCCACTATTTACATGTGAAAAGCTCTGTAAGCTCTCAAGAGGCTGGGTTTTACACTAAAGCACATAGGCAATAGATAAGCCGGCCAGACGCGGAAGAAGAAGATGTGATAATTACCGTCATTTTATTAGGGAAAATTTTTACCAAATGCGCTAAATTATCACATCTTGAGTGCGTCTGCGTACGTCGGCTTATGCTTATGATTAGTGAAAACCAGCCTTACAGCTCTCTGACGAATATTTTGTTTGTTGTACATGAAGTTCGATATTTCGTTTGTTGCACAGGATTCGATATTTCGTTTGTCGTACATGATGGTGTTTAGCTGAGTTCACAGCCTGTTCAGTTTTTTCAAGTTGTGTCCATGTATTGAGTGGTTGTTCATCGCCGTCATGGTCTAAAGACAGGTAAAAATTGGTTTAACCCTTTCACCACCAGTGGCCACTTATAGATTTTACTCTGTCTAACGCCAGACGATTTTTACTCGTCAAAGGGAGACCCTTTGGTGGTGAAAGGGTTAAAAACATATCCCCTTAAACCCTTTCAACACAGTGCCACTTATAGATTTACTCTGTCTAACGCCAGACGATTGTTACTCGTCAAAGGGAGACCCTTGGTGGTGAAAGGGTTAAAAACTATCTCCCTTAACCCTTTCACCACCAGTGGCCCACTTATAGATTTTACTCTGTCTAACGCCAGACGATTTTACTCGTCAAAGGAGGACCCTTGGTGGTGAAAGGTTAATAAGACAATAGAAGACGAAGGGTAAGCTCTAGTTTACCATCTAAAAACACAGTAAATCTTTATTCTGGAAAGGGATTTGCGTATGTCAGCCAACAATTTGTAAATTGCAAATACATTTTCGCTGTTTAGGAGTAAAACTACTTCAACCTGAATATCAGTCTCTTCGAAATTTTGCTTCTGGGTTGTAAGGCAGTTACTTTGTCGCTAATGTGGCACAATTGTTTTGTTTCATGCGGAAAAAAGCTCTGATTGTGCGGAGAATGAGGATGCTAGCAGGTTATGCGAATCTGCACCACTGCATCCTGTCAGATTCCCTATCATGGCATCCTTGAGCACCGAAATTTCGATTTTTTTTTGCCAGGGAAGGATACCCTAAAACCCTGCTACAGGCCGCACCCTAAGGCATTAAAAATTCGAACTCAAACCGCCCCAACTTTCATATAACCTACTTCAGGAAAATATTTTTAGAAAGCTATAAAAATATCAAATTGTCCTGATAGCCGTACTAAACCTTTACTGTTTTACGCTCTCAAGGACGATGGCCAGTGAAGAAACAAAAATGGTAGTTTCATTACTTCGCTGGAAAGGAATTTGTGATACAAATCGAAGGACAGGACTTCTTGTTAAACTCCCCTTACCTCGTTAAATGCATTGTTGGTTCTACACTAGCACATTAAATCCTTTCTGACTGATTGTCTGTCTGTCTGTCTGTCTGTTTGACTGACTGTCTGACTGACTGACTAACTGACTGTCAGTTGTCTGTCTGCCTGTCTGTCTGATTGTCTGTCCTTCTGTTTGACTGATCTGACTGACCTCTGTCCAGTTTGTCTGTCTGCCTGTCTGTCTGATTGTCTGTCTGTCTGTCTGTTTGACACGACTGTCTGTCTGTCTGTCTGTCTGGAACTGACTGACTGACTGACTATCTTTCTGTTGGATTGCTGGTTGAAACACAATATCAGGGTGGGGTGAATTTGTGAGGGATTTTCCATCAGTTACAGAAGTGTTTCAATTATGTCGCTTCCCTACGTACCCTATAAAATCATTCTGTCATAGCAAATGTATTAAATATATTCTAAAGCATATTTAAGCTACATTTTACAGTCAAGAGCGTCGAACCGTGGCCACCAGACTAAGTTTTTGACATCTTTTTGACAGGTTTTTGATTAGTTTGATAGGTTTTCTGGCTTCCGGTAGCTGTAAACTACCAATCAAAGGCCTTGAAAATCGAAGTCGGGATATCAAAGCCGCGCTTCTTCGTTAAATTCAGCTGCCGGAATATGGCGTTGCAGGTAGAAGTAGTTACGGTGGGGAAAGATTAGCGTCATTTCTACTGAGAAATGTTACATACGAAACCCTGCTTCAGACTATCACCTCTTGCTCACCTTGGTCAAGATTCTATCAGACTTCGCTATAAAGACGAAGATGGAGACTTTGTAAACACCGTCCAGACGATCCTGTTGGTTTACTTTATACCGTTGGCGACGTGCGGTCGCTCAGTAAATATTATAAAAGAGCAAACACGGGTGTTGTTGATGTTCTGTTTCTTGTTCTGAAAAGTTATGAATGTACAGCACACCAGATGTTCAGAGGTAAAACTGATCATGGTAGAATTATTGAAAGAAATAAGGTTTTGTATTCTGGTTCTGATTTCATACACTTAGGGAAACCAACAACATGTCAAACAGTTCGGCGTGTGAACGCATTCTGATTACATTCAAAGTAAAATATTTATTTATATATACTGGCATAAATGCTAGGCGTTATGAGTCACTGAGCTTCTATATATTCAGAAGCGTGAAGATCAACTTTCTTCGGGTCACGGCAGACTTTTCGGGGGCTCTAAGGGACGTATTGGCTTCATTGTACCGCTTGATAATTTTGTTCACATACGAGCGGCTCACACGAACTTCTCTGGCGATTCCCCCGCTCGCTGTTGCCGTCATATGGTAACGATCCAATACCCGTTTACGGTGACAAAGTGATAAAGCCCTCCCGTTATCGTAAAAACTGCCGTTTTACTTCAGGCGAAGCGGGACATTCGCTGTTGAATACAATAGAAAATAGGCAGCTGAAATAAATGGTCACAACGTTTGGGACAATTTCAGAATGCAAGTTACCAATGTTTTGATAGGCAGCCATACTAGTAATATCTGTCTGTACTTAGATTTCAACGGTCGCTTACAATCTAAATTTGCCGCCAAATATTCCTTGCTCTGAAAATCTGATTGGCCCGCTTAAATCGGAAGCCGTCAAACTAATCAAAAACA
This sequence comes from Platygyra sinensis, assembly GCA_019787425.1. Taxonomy (NCBI): domain Eukaryota; kingdom Metazoa; phylum Cnidaria; class Anthozoa; order Scleractinia; family Merulinidae; genus Platygyra; species Platygyra sinensis. The sequence goes on from JAHPZR010010295.1 coordinate 19,387, forward strand.
TGTCAAAAAGATGTCACAAACTTAGTCCGGTGGCCACGGTTCGACGCTCTTGACTGTAACGACTACTCACATAAATAAAAGTGATTAGAGTTAGAAACTAAAGAGAGAGATAGAATTAGCTTCATCTGATAATTTTCGTATGGAAAAGGTTAGTCCCGGAATCCTGATCCATTATTTGACTTACTTTTCAGGAAATTGATCCTAGCACTTTTAGGGACACATCTAAGGAGAGGACATGGTACGTCGTTAGTGGTTCATGCGTTTACAGCGGTTATCAGTCACACGCGCCCTTCAACGATTTTTTGCCATTTCAAAAACTAAGTTTGGTGGACGTCAATCAAATGTATCCATGACAATATTCGTGTTCATTTCGTCGTGTCAGTTTCACGGCCATGTTCGATCGTCGTTGGATCAGGAATAATCGCTCAGTTATTCTGACAAAGTAATTTGCAATTTCGCTGAGATGGAGGGCTCTTATGTAGAGGAAACATGGTTTGTCTTTGAATTGCATAGCATAAACACTTTTTGCGAGCGAAACGTTTGTGAAGAAGGCGGCGTACGAAACAAAATTAGAGCCGTGAGCGATCCGCCAAAGAGAAAGTCGAAGAAAGGAAAGATACAAGGTAGCTGAAAAAGTTGGCCTCTGAAATGAGTCGCTTTATGTGGAGATTGACTATTTATCAGCTTGTTATGGATGCAGATTATTTTCACCGCAGAAATTTTTGTCATTCGCCTTGCTAAAATACTGATAATCCCGGCATGCAGAGATCAATCTTGACGAGTTTCAAGCGTGGTTGGAATACTAGTACCAGACAGGCAAATTATATGCAAAGCAAACCGTCAAGAGAACCACACGGCACGTGGGAATGTCAGAAATAAAAAGGTAACGAAAGCCGCAAGAGATTAGCAGTTAGACTTTTGTAGTTCATTCTGTAATAAAGTTTATATTTATATTTAGTTCATTCTCATGTTGTTGTGGTTGTACAATGTTTGTAAATTTGTAGCTTCAAAGCATTGCCCGTGAGCGAGACGAACGAAAAGGCGCTTCAAACGATTTTATAAGTCTTACTTCTCAGTTTCTGTTTATCGACGAGTCAAGTAAAGATGATATGAAAGAGCAACTCGGATACTCTGAGAATTTGACGCCGTTATTGTCATGGAGACATTTGATTGACGTCCACCAAAACGTAGTTTTCGAAATGGAAAAAAATCGTTGGAGGGCGCGTGTGACTGATAACCGCTGTAACGTCTTTTTGCTGTTCCCTTCTCCCCTGCAAAGCATGTTGATTACCTCTTGCAATCCGTGGATTCTCCACATGCAAAGCTAGTTTTGAGGGATGTCCCCTTACTACTGTAAAGACGATCACACGTTCTCCTTACAACTAGGCCTTTCGAGATAAAAGTATTCCACATAAAACAAAAATACAAAAAGAATGTCAATATATATATAATACTAATGACATATAATTTTTATGGGCATGAAAAAACTGTTACTAATTTTATTTAGTATATATCACACAAGTGAATAGTACTTATCCACCACTATTTACCTCCACTTCGGTGAATAATTGTTAAATAATGTCACTGACCACTGCTACGATACACAGCTCTTGCACTGGAAGCCTGCAAAGTCAGACTGATTTATTATTTCCAAATTGTCGAAGGACAACAGCGAAGGACAAAACCAAGGGAAAAAGGTTTTGAGTTCAAATCAGCGATGTTTAACTGTACTATTTCATAAATTTGTAATACTATTTGCTTATCTATTTACTATTACAGGATCTGGCAGCCATCCTACAAAGAGGCTTCAGGGTTAGGAATTATTATGTTCATATTAAAGCACTCTCAGAGACAATAGTTCCATGCATTCTGTTCTGTGGCCAGCCAAGTTCTTTGCTCTTAGAATTTACCGAGCTCTTCTGCCAACTAATGGTTCACTGGCATAATACTAAAACAATTTTCTGATACAAAATACGCGTCACCATTCTGTAACTGATCAGAAAACGTAAAAGGCTCAAGATTTCTTTGCAAAGGAAACAAGTTCCATACTGATGCCCACTATAAACTTAAGGGTTCTAATTGCCTCATATGTTTAAAATTCTCGATTTCATTTTCCTGTCTAAAATTTACAGTTTGGTGAGGGCAGCTTAGTGTAATGCAGTGTTTCGCAGCCGAAAATTTACTTGTGGGCAAAGTGGCCCCTGGAGACTTTGTTTCAGGGCCATCTTTTAGGAAAGAGGCCAATAATAATAATTGGTAAAAAATAGTCGCCAAATGCAAATGTCTGGCGTCGCCAGATATTAGTATGAATGTCCGATCTGAAGGCCCCTTGCATGACAATCACAAAGGCATACATGACGTAGCTCAATGACTAAGGGTTTGCAATGCATTATAGGGCAATTTCAAACACGATCAGCTATTTGGAAGTTATTCGATGTGAGAGAATCAATACAGCAAAGCAAAAGGATGGATTGAACTTCTATTCTTATGTCGAGTGTTTTAGAAGCGAAGATCTTCTTTCAATATGGTTTTCTAGAAGAACATAAGGTGTGCGTAAATAACCGTTATTGATCCTCAACGTAGTCAATGAAGTCGCGATTAGTCAACTAGACCCATAATTTTGGCCGCAAGAAAGAAATGTTAGTTTGCGTTGTATTCTGTAGTGAATCACCCAGCTATAATGTTTAGGGCCTCTCTCTCTGATTACTGTCACTTGGCAGCCCCCTATCTCAACTCTTATTGTAAGCACTGTCACTGAAAGCAGTGATGCCAATGCAATAGAGCACTTTTTATGTGTTTACTTAGTCCTACTAACACGAGAAGAGTTGGAAAGATACGAGACGGTTATGCAACCCTGAGACGAAGTCGAGGATTTGCATAACTTTAGAGAATTCTCCCATTTATGGGGTTGGATTAGGAGGGTGACCTAGTAGGGGACTACGTGTCCTATTGTTCTCTCCGCCTGTACGTTGCACGAATCTAAAAATAAATAAATAAATATCATCTCTTGGGGAAAGGACATTCGTTCTACAGGGAGAGGAACAGGCTATAAGGACTTGTCTACCTATAGAAAGAGGGACCATCTACAGGGAGAAGGACCAACTGCAGAGAGGTGGAATATCTTCAGAAAGGAGTAAAATTTGTAAAAGAGTGAGGTGTCCACAAAGGGACTGAAAACAGTGAAAAGGGACAGTGGCTTTCTTGAAGAAAAGACCTCGTCAGAGGGACTATCGTAAAGGGAGGAGAACCTGCAAGGGAGTTTATCTATAAGAGAGGAGTAATGGTGTGTAAAAGAGCGAGGGTGTCCCAAAAAGACTGAAACAGTGTAGAGGGACATGGGCTTTTTCAAGGAAAGGCACTATTTACTACAGGGAGAGGGAGTATCCACAGTCAGAGGAACTATCTCCAGAATAAGAAACATTCCTTTGTTATACTCGAAGAGAAGTGTAAACGTACAAGTAAAGTGAGAAAGCAAAACAATTCAACGAATAAAGCACGCACTTGATGCTGATTCAGTACTCTAATTCTCTCTCCCATTTTCATCTTTCTCAGTTTTCACTTGTCTGTCCGTTATTTTTTCCCTTTGAGACCTTGTCTGGTTTCGTTAATCAAAGATAATATGCTGCCAATAAGCATCATCAAATTTGACTCGCGATTGTATCGTGACTCATTTCCACGGGAATATCCCAATCCAAATCTCCAAATTTGCATGTTGATAAAAAAAAAAAACCCCGCGATATTAAAATCGTAATTGCCCTTCTCTTCCCCGATAATTCTCTTGTAATCAGGGATGAAGGAGCACGAAATCAGATTCTTTGTTTCAAATGCTTTCGGCATGTTGTGGTCCCTGTCCTTAGTGAACACAGAATTTTCCTGTGTTCTAAAATAAAGTTGACGTCTATAATTACCATGATACGGTCACCGATTCTTTGCACGGCCCCTACTGGAGTTCGAAGCATTGGTTGATCATTAGTAATCGTTTTCTCTCTCTTTC
>JAHPZR010010296.1:2500-21389 GCA_019787425.1 Platygyra sinensis
GTTGAGTGACAAAGTGACTACAGTATGTCTTCCAGAGCAAGATGCAGATTTGAATTCGAAGTGTTACATAACAGGTTTGACTTCACCTTTAATAAATCCGAAACAGCACCGCTGAGCCAAATTCAGAACAATCATGCAAGCGCAGAAGTGGGTGTTGAAGAGTTAAAACTAGATGAATGTGCAGTGATTTTGAAAAATAAAAGTGTAAGAAAGGCAGCCAAAATTGTTATGTTAGTTACTAGGAAAAACACAAGAGTAAGTTATTTAGTCGGGAGTAAGGTTGGCTTTCGTACTTCTTTTACTTCAATCAAGAGTATGAATAGATGAATGAGAATTCCCTGCAAAGTAAACTCAGCGTTAAAAGTAGAACGCGTCTTGAAATTTATTCTAAGAGTTTAAGTTACCTTGTAATTCGCATTTGGTACATACGAGCCATTGGAGTAAATCCTATTTATAATTCCTTACCGTATTAATTACACTAGGATGGGGACGCACTTCAGGCGGAGGACCAGCGGCAAACATACTTCAGCAGGCACAGCTACCACTCGTGTCGCACAATAAATGCAGAGAGAAATACGGAATAGTCGACAGCAGCGCCCACTTGTGTGCTGGAGCGGGACATGCTGCTGCTTCAGGAGGGTGCAATGGAGACAGTGGTGGTCCGCTTGTTTGTGAGATGGCAGGCAAGTGGTACCTGCACGGTGCTGTCAGCTTCGGGAAGCGGAATTGTCCAACAACGCACTATACAGTATTCACCCGGATTACAAGCTACAGGTCTTGGATACTGCAGAAAATAGGTTTGTATTTGCTGCTGAATATGAAACAAATTCATTGTGCCTGTATGTCAAGTTCAACGTTCCTTTTAAAAAAGAGTTTTGTTTCAGATGCAATTATGAAATCGTCTTTTACCGAATAGAGCGTGGTAGCTGTGTTGCCTTTGATCATATAGTCGTAAAGGGAAATAGAACGAGTTAATTTTCTTTAACAGTTTAATTCCGTTCAATTCAATTACTTTAAACTTATTTCTGCAAGAGAGACTTGTGTAGTGGCGAAAGAGCAAAAGCTCACGAGTTCGCGACTACCACAGTAAACTTATCGAGGATTAATGTATGGTCCCGAGGGAAACAGTTAGTTTTGTTTTCTCGAGAGTCCTGATGTTTCCCGAGACGAAGTCGAGGAAAACATCAGGACTCGAGGGAAAACAAAACTAACTAGTTTCCCGAGGGACCATACATTAAGTGTTTTGTTATATATTTAGACTTTCATATAGCAAAAACAAACAAACAAAGACTTCGTGAGGGCAACAACTGCGCAATTGTATCCCGGTCGGGATACATTTGAATTTGATAGGGGCACGTGACCAAGAATCAACCAATCACAGTGCTCATTTTGTTGAGTGAAGGTGTAGCTATATAATATATTAGCTTAGAACTGAAGAGATTCAATATAGTGGAATATCTCAGAAGCTGATATAAATATAATAATTATAATAGTGTGCCACTGTTCAACAGTCAAAGTACCATGGCAAGGCAAGGTGATAAGAAGATCCAGTTTCATTTTCAAACTTCCTGTAACACCAACAATCGAAAACATTTGGTTGGAATGAAATACAAAAGAAATTTCTAATACCAAGATGTGTCAGAATGCTGTGTTTCAGGTGTGGCTGTAATTAAATTCACAATTTGACTCGTTAAGGCTACCAATAAGCGCGAGAGTACTAAAAAATGGTGTCATGATTTTCAGTTAACTAAATATTAATATTTTACGTTCGTCACATCAAAAGCATGATATCAGGGCTTTGGAAAATTATATATCTGGTCTACTTTAATTTTTTGTTCCAAGGGTCTCATGGAAATTACCGGCAGACATACAATTTTTGGTGACAACCTTGCAGTCATGTTGGAATTTTCATATAGCAAACATAGGCTACAGTTAAAGGTATACTGAAATAACGCTTTCGCTTTATCGACAGGAGAAGGAGGAGGAGGACCTAACCCACCTCCACCCCCACAAACGCCAAAACCACCTCCACCCCCACACACTCCACAACCACCTCCTCCACCGCCTGGTAAGTACGCTTTAGTTAATTATATTAAAATCAAATAGTTTAGCGAGTGCGCATTTAGAATTTTGAAAGCGAACTCTATATTTTTCAGCGTTGCTTGACATCGTTGTAAGACAGTAAAGCACAACGTCATGATCCAATATTATTACTAACCAGCGATAAAAGAAAGACTTTTTAAAGTATGATATTTAGAGATAAAAATTAGCGAACAAACAGAGAAGGCAAAGGAACACCAATTTAAGTCATGCATAAATTAAACAGAGAAATCATTGTACTGATACTTAAATTTATAGGGTAGCTGTATATATAAGTTACTGATGTCTTCGAGAAAGACATTTTAGAGAATATAGAAATAGGTACACAAAATCAGAATCACCGGCGTGAACAAATTTTACTATTCTTGCCCGATGATGCTTTTAAATTAAGAGTGTGTCCCTGAGAATACCAGGCAGGTGGTGATGCAGTTCAAATCACCGATTTCCCTCAAACTTGGCACAGATGTTGGGTTTAGTGAGTGAATGATAGTGGCAAAAAAGTGGGTCAAAATATTTTATTCCCTTAAAGTTAGTGGGACCCCTGCTAAAATGACCATTTGACACTAATTTATGCCGCATATGCAATGAATTAGCCATCTTTGGTTTAGACGGTATTTCCACAATAAGAAAAGCCATGTAAAAATGAAATACAGTGGATCATATCATGTTCTACAATGAAATGCAATCATGTTCTAAAAGCACAGACGTTCAATTCAGCTGGGCAGTTTTATTTTTCCCCGTGGCTTTATCTTAAGAGAGTAAACATATGCCGTAGTGTTATGAATATCCTTGAACTGATGCCAAATATATTTCTGGATTTATGAAAGCAGCGTTTTTTTTCTCGCCTTGTACTTATATTGCTGTCCTTTCAATACCTATTTTTTTTTCTCTTTTACACGGCTCGGAGGCTGCCTTAAATTTAGGAGCTGTGAAATCAAAGTAAAATATTAATTGGTGATTTGGCTCAAATTATTGACACTGTTTTCATAAATCTAGTCATATATGCAATGGGCAAACCCAAATACACGCTTTTCTAAAATGGATAGTAAGAGCAATCAATACAGTTCTCAAAAAAGCCTGAATATTTTTTAGGACTTCTGTGCTGGCGTACCGTTTATAGAGGATCCCGAGGGGGTAAAATGGGACTGGGACTGGCCTAAAATATGGGTGGGAAAATGGGATTTTTGTACTGGGAATGGGACTCAAAACATTAAGTGGGAATGGGAATTTTGTTTTAACCCACCGAGTAAAAAAAAGTTTAGAATAAAGTTCATTCAAGAATCAAATAATAGCGTAATGGAGTTTTATCCGATATAAAAAAAGGCAAATCATGATGATAACATAGTTCATTTACTCTTTCAAGTCTCGTGCAGGCTTTTTGTTATTTTTACCAGTCCTCTAGGAGCCCAATGCACGTCGGAATCAAATGGTCAGCGGCAGTACTTTACAAACAATCTTGGGTTGTCCAGGTTCTTTATAGTCCACATAAAACATTTCAGTCGAGCAATCAGTAAAGCCACGTTTCTTACTTGCTTCGTAGATGCCATTCGTACGACCATTCTTTTTAGTTCATTCTGAAACCTACAAAGTTGAAATCCCGTTGGACATAATAGCACAACAATTATCTAAAAAAATTTGTCGTATGACTGGCATCTAATTGAAGCAAGTAAGAAACGTGGCTTTACTGATTGCTCGACTGAAATGTTTTATGTGGACTATATAGAACCTGGACAACCCAAGAAAGCTCCATTTGTTCTTATAACTGATCCAAAGTTGGATTGATACACAATTCAGGTAAGGACCACCAAAATCTGTATTTTACAGACTAAGAAAAGATGTAAATGTAAATTTAACTTATAATAAAAATAATAATAATAAATAAAAATAAAAAAAATAAAATAAAAAAAACCAAAAGCTGGACTAAAATGAGACAAATGATGACAAGTACATAAAGACTTTGTCTTTATTAACATGCAATTTGTAATTTAGAATCATTATTTTATTGGTTGATTATTATATACTACGTTTGAAATGCGACTGGGAATTTTGAAAAAATCCTTAATGGGAATTGGATTTTTCATAAAATAGCACTGGGAAATGGGATCCGAACCCCCCTCCCCCCCTCCTCCCCCCCTCCGCCCCCCCTCCTCCCCTCCCTCCTCCCCTCCCTCCTCCCCCGCCATCTACCAAGACACAAAAGCCATTTCTCTGTCTTAACCTAACTAGATATCAACACTAAAAATCCAGCTAAGTATCTTCCTGTTAATTACGAGTAAAAATTCGACAAAAGGAAGCACTTGAGACTCTTCTTTAAAATATTTTGAAGGGAAACCCATCCATCATCATTTGCACCAAGTTTAAGTGAAATCGGCGATTTGAGCTGTGTCAGCTCCTGCCTGGTTCTTCTGGTTTTCTTATGGACACACTCATAATAATCTATGCACAAAAGAGGAATTACTCTGAGTTTAAAGTGTACTTGTTGCTTATCTGAGTAAACAACGAGTGAATTAAACAACGATTGATTCCATTTGCTCTCAAAATGGGTCGTTCTTTTCCAAAAATCTTGACTAAGGTTCACTAAGGCATAAAGAAATCTTCAAAGAGGGTTCAATAATACTTGCAAGCACTGTAATTTCACACAATTATAATTTTCCTGTTTGGTTCTGCTCTGAAAACCCGGTTACCTGCTTGGAGATAATCAAAGCACTCCTTCAAGCCAAAGGGAGCGATTGATCATTTCCTGTTTAGCGAGAAAATGCACAGAAAACTAAAGCAAAATACAACGCTCTTTTTGGCGAATTGATCGGCCATTTTTGGGAAAGAGAGAAGGCGAAACCCATGTTCCCATTTAGAGAAATGAGAAATGAACCCCAAAACATTTGAAAACTGATAAATACTTCTCTATGAACTCTAAACATAGAGAGTTACTTCAAATTGCAAGCATACGACTTTAATTCACGAATTGAGTAGTATCAGAATACGAACAAGTGAGTGCAGTTATTGTTATTGTTGTCGTTATCGTTATTCTTGGGTTGCACCGTCACGCAATTAAAAAAATATTAATTCAAAAACCGTTTTGTGAATCAACTCAAGATATTTTAATGTTACAACAGATAAAAAATTAACTGAGACACTTCTCCAAGTTTTAGGTCTGTACATTTTCCCGATCTTCAAATATTTGTCGAATTATTTTGCACAAATTTACAGAGCCCAGTAAGGAGCCGCCATGTTGGTGACACCTCCAAGGGACACCAATATGCGGCCGGAAAATAGTGTAAACATCTAGAACATACTTCGGCAATCTAAGCCACTGATTATTTGAACTGATCAAGCAAACATTTAAATAAGCACTTTTCCATATAATACTTTAAGTTCTAAAAAGGCTAAAAATCCCCAGATAAGTATATACTTTTCGACAAACACGTTCATAACTTTATGTCACGCACCGTGATAACTCTGAAATTTTAAATGTACCTGTTTTTAGTAGACAAAGCATGTTCTTGAGCTGAAAAGTTACTTACAAATATAAATTTACCTCCTCTCATTCCTGATGAAGATAATAACTTTGGTGGCTCTTTAGTTTTGAATTTTAGAAAATGATGACGTCAAGTGTAACCCAAGAATAGTTATTCTCGTGTATAATTTGCTGACCAATCAGTGCGGATTCGTTAACATTTTGTGCTAAACATCCTTGATTCACTAATATAGTGGACTATGAATTATTTTCCTAATACAGATTGTAAAGACCAATGGGATGCATGCGGACGTAATAAGCATTATTGCAACATACCGTCATTCAAGAAGCGTTTTTGCAAAAAAACATGTGGTGGTTGTAAGTATATACAGCAATTATCTCAAAAACACAAAAAAAAACCACAAGAATCTTTGACCCAAATGTTGAAAAATGAACTGAAACCCTATTTTCTTTTACAAAAAAATGTCTTCTTTTACTTCGTAGATTTGCCTGGTTAGCAATATGGTTTCCATAAACTCCTGCTATATATGCTGAAGATAAAGAAAAATTAAGAATGATTCTCAAGTTACACGAATATTCGTATGTCAGTTTATATTTAGACTGCACAAATACTTTAAAGCTTCTGATATATATGAACGCATTTTTTCACAGGTTAAACCTCGGCTCACAAGTCCAAGGAAAGTTCCGACTCCACTGATTCATCATGATTCGTATTTCGTTTCAGTGGATTTAATAAATAAAAATAGAAAGCTTAAGTTGAAGTTGTTGATGCTGATTTTGTGGTTCATTCCTTTAGTGCTGCCCTCCAACCCCTTCTTAGCCGGCCCTTAGCTGAGGGCACTTAAAGAAATTCGAAGATGTTAACTGATAGATACAGAACATGCCTCGGGAAAACTGTTAAATTCAGGAAGGTGTCAAAGCGAAGGGGCTAACCCAGGAAAAGGCAGATTTATGATTTGGGTTTTGTAACTTTGCGGTGAGATTTTCTGTTTATTGTTTAGCTTTCTGTTTTGAGTTTTATAATCACCATATACACAAGACAAAGCAGCAAAAAAGCATTTGTATAGAAGAAAAAGTCATAATTCGAATAAATTTTAATCCTGGGCTTGCGTTAACCGGCTTCCGAACAATCCTGCATGAGCCCGCGATCCAATCAAAAACCAGCACTTGGTAAGCGGTCAACTTAAAATAACACGTGATCTGGATGAGTTGTAGACTTGATCCCGCGATATGGTCACATGATACTGGTCAGCAGATACCTTGTTTTGACAGGTGTCATTTGATCATAACATGGATGTCCAATATCAAAGAAGTACATGGTAAACCAAGGCTGCATGTCTGTCAACCTATTGTTTGGAGGATGGCCGCCACCTTGCGCGACTCCACCGTCGTCGTCGCCGCTGTCGCGCGTACGCGCCGACGAGTATCATACCGCTAGCCATGATCACCATGAGAAAATCAATTCATGGGTTTCCTTTAGTTTTCTATATGGGTATGGGGCTCCTCTTGGCGGCCCTTCGGGCCGCCGGAGCTTCGCTATAACATAAGAGATTTCCTTCGGGCTTATCTTCACAGAGAAATAAATGCTTCTCTTCTCTGAAACGATAATTTCAATAAGAACAGTATCCTCAATAACTGAGAAAAAAATAGCAGAAATCTATGGCTCCTTTTTTGGCAAATGAAATAATCTACAGGGGGAGACATAACGGGCCGAAAAGCGCATGTCCAAATTATGTTTCCTTTAAAGGACAAAAAATGCAGGGTATTTGAAGACATTTTCTTCCGGGGCCGTAGATGAATACACATTCCAAGAAAGTCAAACTCTGTGTGACATAACGCGCTTCATTTAAAAATAATCGAACTTATTTGTTACGCACTGAGATAACCAAAAGTCACCTAAACAACCATATCTGTCAGCATTGTGGCATGAAAGCAAGTGACCCCCTCTTTTTATTACGTTTTTAACATTTCCTTGTACTGTAACGACAACGTATCAAGTTTCATCGGAAATCTATGGCGGGCTCTTGTACTAGGGAATCACCTTAATATTGGTTTACTGCACTATTAGAGCACTTACTTTTGCTTTTTATCAAAAGGCGTCTTGTGTATCTACCTGTACCGCCGATGAGCTCATATTTTCTCCCAAGGATTTACATTGTTGCCAAGAGCAATATTACTACAGTAAAACTCCGCTGAGGAAAAAATCAAACAGACTTTCCGACACTTACGTTTAACATATAATGAGCCTGCAATGGATTTTGTAAATGAGAGATACTACTTGTTGTGGAATACTGAATTCTTGCTCTACTGGAACCTTCATTCATACATGGTAAAAAAATTGTGTTACTCGAAAACTGGCGGAGAACAGCGATGACATAATCTTCATCTTCATTACAGACGTGACTTTCTTTCTGCTTTATTCTGGCACGAATTTAGTTAGACTCCGTCTCATGGTGCAATCACTCTTAACCCAATTTCATTTCATTCGGCTTTTATCAGCGGTAACTCAGCAGCAAATGTTTTCATTTAGCTTGAGTAAGAAACAAATTTAGATATATAGTGACTGCTGGTGTTTATCATAAGTTTTTTACTGATTTTCAATTCCCGCTCTCAAGATGTGGCAAGCATCCGCTCTCTATGCGAGTAAAAGAAAGCGTTTAAACCTACTATTTCCTAGTGCTGCTCTCAATAGCTCCGAAATTAATACAGGTATGACTGGTAAAGAGAAAGGAACCTGATCGAAATCATAGCAAGAAATCCTGAAGCGAAATTACGAAAGTATTACTACTAATCGGAAGCATTTCTTGGCTAGCGAACTAACTCGTGTCTTTCATTGGCACTCTATTTACTTGCATAAAAGATGCTTTTTATTTTAATCGTCAGATTCCGCAAAACGTACCGAATCGACAGACAACGTGTTATCAGTACTCCAGCAAAATTTAAACTAGCTACCTCCTTGTTTCAGAGGATTGTCGAAACAATCTCTTTGTTGCTAAATTGATACAAAAAATAAAAAATAAACAAGAGGGCTGTTTTCTCTTAACTGGGTAAAGAGAGGTCTCATTGTCAATAGCGAGAGATTCAATGGTGCTTCGCTTTGGTGTTATTAATAACATGTTTTCCCTCTGTTGAAATTCGTCAAAAGAGCTTCTGAAATAACCACTGAAAGGGCTTCAGTTGTGATTATTAGGTCGGATGTAACGTTTTATGTACTCAAGTCATTGTTTTTGGGGTTACCTGAAAAAGAGGCAAAGCTCAACCCCAAACAGCACAGGATAAGTTTAAGAGAGTGAGTGTTTCTACAGGGAACTCATTGTTTACTACGAACACAGTGTTGCCTATAGGGAAAGGATCTGAATTGAGCATCGGGGTTAACAAATACGTTCCTTACAATTGGCCATGAAATTTCTGTATATCACTGTCTTTCCAAAGGGCGGCAGGTCTGATTTAGTCTTAAAAGAATATCCAAACTGCTTGAATCATCCAAATCCCAAAGGTTAGTTCAGAAATTGAGAGTCCTATCGTTTTCCTCCCAAGGTAACTTTCATTACAGTTTTCCTCTTCTAAGGATGAACAGTTTTAGTGAGATATGTCACGTGACCCTCAACGAATCTTTGTGACACTCGTCCCAGCAATATACGATCAGGACAAAGCAGCTAGGAAACAAACATTGTAAGTCAAATACGTGCCTGATGTACAATTACCGGGATGTGGGTTTTGTAGAGTTCAAGAGAGTAGACCTAACTTTGAGAAAAATCATGTTTGCAAGTAAGTGTAAATTCACACCTTTGCAGATGTGCTTGGAATAAAAATCACAATCAAGCCAGCTGATCAATTGGATTGGTTCAGCCGTTCTATACGTCTTTCTTTTCATACAAAGGGAAGCTCGTGTTTAGTTAAGTCTAATAAAATAAGGGTACATTGCCCAGAAGACATAGCTTCTTCAAGGTAGAAAGTCAGGTTTAAATATCTAGACATTTTGTACGCATGCATTGAAGGCAGGTTGGGGAAATCATTCGGCGATGTTCCTTGCGTTTGCAGTTGTTGCTCTTGTAGCGCCTGCAATTTGCCAAGGTAGGTAATATGTTTTATTTAGTACCTCATAGATTTCACATTAACCTTATACTACACAGCGTGTTCGCTCTTCGTGAATGCGCTGTTTCTATTTCACTTGATTTTCCTTTGTTATGCAAATCACCTTTTTCGTCATTTTATACCAAGGTTTCTCATGGCAAAACGAATTATTTGGCCCAAATTATTGGCAGAATGCTCGGCATAAATCCCTCTCATCTCATCTTACTGATCAATGTTGGCCACGTTACCAAAAAGTGGCAAGATTCATAACGTTATTTCAAATAACTACTGGATTAAAAAAGAGGGCCCTAGAAGAAGGCTTAGAATTAAAAACCCACGAAACGAAAACCTAAAGCAGATAATTTACAACTGTGGTGGCAGCACTTCCATCTATACCTACAGAGTGTATATAGGTTTAATCTGAGTGTTATGCGGATAGCTTTACTGGTCTTTACTGGCATGGTCAACTCATTTAAAACTTTTCGTTTAAAATATTAAGTCATGTTTTGATGTCACTTCCTTCTTCCTACCAACCTCCGGACGTATGTCAGCGTACGCATTAAAAATCCCTGACAATATGCTACTCTTATCATAGGTTGTGGTAAGCGTCCGTTCCAGTCCACACGAGTGGTGAACGGTGAAGATGCAGCTCCACATTCTTGGCCATGGCAGGTCTCTCTCCGTAAAGACGGATACCATATATGCGGTGGATCTCTAATTAAACCGAACTGGGTTGTAACTGCAGCGCATTGTGTTTACAAAAATCCAAACCCCTTGGCATACACCGTCGTCGTAGGTAACATGCAGAGGTTCTATTCTATTGTTGTCCCTTTTCCTATCTATTTTGTTTCCTGGGTCCGCTTCTTTTGTAGTTAATATACTTCCGTGATTTCTCAAGAAACTCTAACAATAACTGCATTTGGAACAATGACCCGGGTAGAACGAACATATGAACTAGGGTTTGAGTTACAAAAACTCCCAGAGAACTTGACATAAATATAAGCTCCAGCTAGGCGGGTCACGTTTACCCGAAGGAATGGGTGAGGGGGTGTTGGGGGGGAAATAGCACGGAGATTTTGGCTCCTGGAATTTGTCAATGAACGTTAGGTCGGGAAATTTTCGATTTAGGCAAAAAATAATAGTGACATCCACTGTACTAGCTTGCTGGCTAATAATCAGCTTAAACCAAGTTACCATTTTGCGATTGCTACACAACAAATTGCATTTCACAGTTACCATGAGAGATACGCTTCATCGGGAATGTCCTATCTGAAACTGGAAAAGACTTGGAGAACATTGGCGAACTTGGAGAATAATTTTTAATACTGTCCAAAATGCTAAAAAGCCGCATTCTACAGGCTCGGAGAATGCCGACTGCAATGCCGCATTTCGGGTTTCATATTAGCGAAATAAAGCACGAAAAATTGTCTAATACGGCAGTACCGCAAACCCCAATGTCTCCATCTTTTTACAGTAGAACTAAAACAGGATGAAAACTAATTGTATCCGTAACCTGAAGTGGTGCTTTCTCGTTCTTATAATAAAATCGTTCAAATTTAGCTGAGATCTGATAGGCACGCTCAAAGGTAGCAAAATAATATTGAGCTTGTTAAATTGATTGAACATAACATTTCGTCGCATAGGTGTCCATAAACGACTAGGAATCACTTCCGTTGAAAAGGTTTTTCGAGTTAAGACTCTTCACAAACACAGCGGATTTACGATGGACAACTTGAAACATGACATTGCAGTTCTTGAGCTGAGAGGTTCAGTGACGGTTAGTGATAAAGTGTCTACAGTTTGCCTTCCCACGAATGCACCGAAGCCTGGAACCACATGCTACATAACAGGTTTTTAAAAAAATTATTTTAATTCCTACAGAGATGAAGAAATTAACGGTGATAAAGAAATCAACAGAATATAAAAGAAACGTGTGATCAAGGGTGCCCCACATTCAACCATACGCAATACTGTTTTGAACCCTCTATATCTAAAAAGAAATTTGGCTAAACTTTCATCGTTAACGAAGCTATCGAAAGATAATTGTTAAACTGACATCTCAAGGAGACAAAGTGAAACACGATTGCGTCAGACCTGTTTTGAAATCAATGTTATTGACTTTGAAAAACCTTTGTAAACTTAAACTAACTGAAGATCTTCGCTTGGCAGGATGGGGTCTTCTTTCTGGAGGAGGAGCACAAGCCAACGTTCTACAACAGGGAGAGCAGCCTGTAGTGTCACATGAAGACTGTGCAAAGAAATACACTCGTTATGATAGTGAAGCTCATTTGTGTGCTGGAAAGGGCCTGGAGAGTGGTTCAGGCGGGTGCCAGGGTGATAGCGGTGGCCCTCTTGTTTGTGAAAAATATGGAACTTGGTATCTACACGGTGCTGTTAGTTTTGGCAAACAAGGCTGCCCAACGACTGCGTATACTGTTTTCACTCGGATCACAACTTACATTCCTTGGATTAACAACAAGATAGGTGCAAGTACATTCATATGCCTTACATAATGAAGACTCTTAGGCGAAAATTAAAATCAGTAGTAATTAGGCTGAATGAGTTTGCTTTTCGAAGATGAGTTGATTGTCGACCCTACTAATAATTTTTATCCCCAATTCTGTTCCTTACAAGATTTAACCCAAAATGTGAAACAGCATTGATTTACTTATGTTTTTCTTATAACTTTCCCTGGAAGGAGGTGGCTCCTCCACAGCACCAGTGCCAGAGAAGCCATCGTCACCCCCAACCCCACCCGTACCATCTCCATCAAAAGCGAAGCCTGGTAAGTAAAACACAATGTTATTTCCCTTTTAAAAAATTGACAACCACGTGCTTCGGATATGCGATCATTCATATTCAACGATCATTATCAGTTGTGATTGTAATTTATGTGTGAATCCCAAAGGTGTCCAATTTCAAAAAGTTGTTATCGGACAAGTGTAATTGGAAATATTTGGAGAATTTTATACGAGACAAATTGGCGCGCAGGGAACCAGTCATAATCAAGAGTTTTGTTCTGGATACAATCTGGAAATAAAGCTTGTTGTTGTTGTTGTTGTTGTTGTTGTTGTTGATATTAAGATGCTACGTACAAGAAGATGTTTAATTTTAATTTCATTTGCTTCCAGACCAGAAAATTTGATTTTCCTTGATACTGCAACCAAGCATACATATATGCTCATAGTTCACACTAGATAGTGCACTATATTTTTGAGTAAGTAGCAATGGAAGGGTGGAATGGGAAGGGGTATCTGACAACGATATCTCTTGTATTTTACTTCTTGTGACCTTCCTTTACAGGCTGCAAAGACACCAAAGACTACTGTGCTGCTAATAAATATTTTTGCAATAAAATGCCCAGCTTTAGGAAAGATTGTCCAAAAACATGCAACGTTTGTAAGTATTCCATAGACACCCATGAATATTCGATCTTTGCTTTCTTCGAAAGTTACCGTTTTACAACTAAATACCAACATCAGGCAAATTTCAGTCCCCAAAGCTGATGAGCAGCTTTTTTTTTCTTTTCAATCCTCCATTGATTAAAAGCTGTTAAAAGTTTCGCCTTTTTCTAACCTTTTTTTAACTTTCTTTATGCCATAGGTTGAAATTTAGCGGAGAATAAATGTCAAGTCTGATTTGATAACTTATCCTGTATCTAGTACTAGTGATGTAAAATATTCTCAAGAATAAAGCATGATTATTAATTAAACCAGCAATTGACGTCATTTACTGTGTTTACATGTGAGTGAAAAAACAGAGATCAATAAAAAAAGATGGTTTATGCGACGAGCGCTATATTTAGCTGTTACCTATCCTCCTTTCATTTTATAAAAGTGTCATAATCTATCAAATGTTTTCGCTCCGACCCGTGTGATTGGTCTAATCGGGTCACGTTACTGAAAATGCTACAGCTAAAACTGGAAGGCATCCGAGAGATTTCCTCACTTTTTAAAACTGCGCGTGTTCCAAAAAATATTAAAAGGGTAATAAACGCAATCCCGTTCAATTAGGGGTTGAAATACCCGAGTCGGTTCACGCAAGAGATAAACGCCAGCCTAATGCTTCATGTGGCTCGGATTCAAACTAAATAACAGTATAACAGTATATTTAACTAGTTGGACGGAAGCTCGCACCAACGACCACGCCTCACGGTCTTATAGGACAAGATACATGTATGACATCAGAACAGTTTGAACAAACTTGACAATGTACACATCCATAACTTATCTTAGGGCCTGTTTACATGGAGGTGGGGGACCTTAGGTAGGTATGGGCCCCAGCCTTGGTGGGGTTACCAATCTCTCCATACAATCTCTCTTTTTTTCTTGACTGCTTTTACGTGAGTGGTGGGGTACCTTAGCTAGGCGGGTTTCCCGGTCAGCCGTGCCGGGTAACCCGCTTAGGTGGGGTAAGTTTTCTCCATGTGAATGCTGAAGGTGGGGTGGGGTGATATTTAGCTGGGCATTTATCCGTTATAAAACCAACTGAAAGGCTGACCGGACGGCTAAAAATGCTAAATTTAGTGCTACACTAAACGAAAAGGATTTTGAGCAGGGCCTGTCGGCGATGTACACAAAGATACGCCGATGTTTAGTTTAGCGATTGATTTCTTCGATGAACTTGGTCTTGAAAGGCTCACTGAGCCCGAAAAGCCCTTGAATGAAATGAGCAGTGACTGTAAATAACAGCTTGACAAAGAACTAGCTCTTATTAAAGAAAGGTTATCACCGAGTAAAAGAAACAATCTGGAAGCATTTGGAAACCTCACCCCAGCGCCCCGGGATTACAAATATTGCATGTGAAGGCTAGCTTTCTTTTACCCAGGTAAGTGGGATACCTCACCTATCTGGGTCCCCCACCTCCCTGTGAACAGGCCCTTACTTTAGATTAAAACATACTTTATATATTGTAAATAGATGTTGCATATATTGCATTCACCATCTTTAAATCACATAATCCAATGTGCTTGTCATATCTACTGCATCTTTTCTCAGTGGGACATCTATAAGCAGGTCGTAATAATACAGTGTTTCAAAAATTGTGAAAAATTTGTCATGAATGTGTAAAGTTCTCAGGCTTTCTGATGTTTTCTATCGTTTAATAAACGAGCATTCCTCATAAGGGAAAGCTTCTTTGAATATGTGTCAGGGGTTGTTGAATGCAATGTTACATCAGTGCGCTTGGGCAAAGGCTTTGCACGGTCGTCTAGCTGCTCTCGCAAGACCTCAAATGAGTGACTTGATACCAATAAAACAAACAACAGAAACAGTGGTCCAGCACTAAAACAAGACCAACAGATACAATAATAAAACAACAGCAGCCTATGAGAGTTGCTACACTTCTGGCTTTCTACGATATGTTTCATGAGGTTTTGTTTGGATTCGTCATTTGGTGCTCTTGTCTGAATTACAATCTAATAGTTATCTGTTATCTGTGGTGAACATCAAAACATGCAGAAGTTAGTATAATTTCATTTCCTTGGATTTTGTATGGGATCAAAAGAATATGAATATTGTTTTCCCATCTGATCCTATATTCCATGCAATGAACTTTGGCGAAAAAAATTTTCGATTTGGATAAAAAGCGATTTTTCTATGAAGTTTTAAAAACCTGAAAATCCTATTTTATTGCGGTCTACCCGTGCCGCTGATCACATCATCGACGTGCTCAGATTTGTGACGTAGATTAAGGAACACGTGACTTGCTTTACCTCTGTAAATTTAGCTTCGCCGGTTTATACAAAATGCTCCTTTCCTGCATTTGGTATATATGAACTACTAAGTTTACTTTACAGAGGTAAAACAAGCGAAATAAGTCAGCCTGAAGTCACGTGTTCCTTAATCTTCGTCACAACTTATTCCAAACCAGGGGAAGACTGGTGCAAATGGTGGACCAAAATGGCGGAAAATTTGAACGTTTTTAAAACTTCTTAAAAAGATTGCATTTTATCCAAATCGCATTTTTCTTTCGCAGAAGTTCATTGGGTGATATATAGAATCAGATAAGAAAATAAAAATTTTAATGCTATGGGCACTTTAAACCTTTTATCACTGATCGCAAAGTTCCTTAAAACTACTGGGCCGTTCTTATGCAAAACAAACACCTTAATTGACCTTACCACGCTTTCAGACGCCATCTTTGCGAGTAGGCAAAGTGGTCAAGAAAGTACAGGATTCATATGGGAATGGGATGGCAAATAACCTTATTTCAATGTTGATTTTGCACAACTTATGAATCGAAACTTTACCATACTATGTAGTTGATTGTATTCACCACATTTGAAGGACATAGCTGGGCTAGAAGACGCTCAATTAATTTTTTATTTCCCATACATTAGTCTATGATTTCTTTTCATTTGTCTATGATTTTTTTTAATCGCCTCTCACAGACAACTGCATGAATGTACGGAAAATTGGACAAATTAACACCCAGAGCGTCTTCTAACCAGGCTACGTCTTTCAAACTTGGTGAATACAATAAAAAAGCTCACATCTTGAAAGGGAAAACAAGAGATCGACCCTATGCGTTTCCCTAAATGAAAAGGAGAAAACTATGTACAATGAAAATATATAGAAAATCAAATAATCTTCCACTTAGTAGAACAAGTATCAAAGTAGTCGTTTGATACTTGTTCAGCTCAGGTGTTTGTGAGAAGAATTTCGTGAGCCTTGATCTCTGTTCAGGTATTCATTTGCAATCTAGTTTACCAAGTTGTTGTATTTGTTGCTTAACTTGATCTAGCGCGAATTGTTTGTAAAGTAACTTTTAAATTTTGACAAAATCTTTGCAAATGCCCGCTTGTATTCACCACTGCAGCCTGCATAAATGAAGATGTTAAGAAAGTGGTTTGCATAGCCCATCCCCACGGCTATTCTGATGACCAAGAGGGATACTGTCGGGCCCCCAAGGATTTCCACAATATCTATGATAACGATAGGCATTATCAGTACGATGAACAATCCAACAATGAGAGATACCGTTTTGGCAGACTTCCTCTGTCTTGCTGCTTGATCAGTTGTCCTTCGGACCCGGGGAGCAGTAGCATCGGTTTCTTCAACGTCGATTTCCTTTACTCTTGCAGCTGGTGTTCGAACGCTCAGTTCCTGGATGTGAATTTTTCGAATGCTTTTTAAACTTGCTTTGAGAATGAAAGTGTAAAGCGGCACTATGATGCAAATTGGTATAATGTGAACGACGAGATGGAGCGCAGTAATGTAATTTGTGGTCAAAAACAGTGGGAAACGACACAGATTAGCTTGGTGGTTTTTCAAACCGCCCCAAGCGAACAAAGGAAGGCTGGCAAACATTGCCAACGATACCCAGGTGAAGGTGATCACTGTAAAAACAAATTTTGTCGTTATGAAAGAGTAGTAGAGGAATGGCCACCGAACTCCAATGAACCTTTCGATACTGATAAAAAGGATGGTGAGGTTTGAGCTGCCACCAAAAAGAATGGATAGAGCTATTGTGGCGGGACAGAATAAACGGCGGTAATCACAGTCGGCGTACAACAACTCCACAATACGACACGGGATTGCGATTGCACCTTGAAGAAAATCCGACAACGCTAGGTTACCAAAGAGGAAATTACCCACTGTTCGCAGATTGTAGTTCATGTAGATCGCAGTCATCACAAGAGCATTGCCAAAGACTGAAAGAATCGAAATCAAAATCAGAATTGTGATAATAATGGCCGTAGCTAGATCCATGACAGCTGCTGGGTCTTGCGATAGCAGGGTTTCATTCCACGCCAAGAGATTTTCAAAAGAATTATTGCCTGTGTTGTTGGCTTCTTTCATTTTAAAACAAAGGAGCGATCGCGAGAACCAGAATTATCTCCACGAAGTGGAATCTTCACTTGTTTCATACAAATAAGTTATGCTTAAAAAGCTGAAATTTCCTATCTGTTGTACGTTTTCACAGCAATTTAATCTTCAGTTTATTTTGGATAAAATATGTTAACTATTTTTATGCTAATACAACTAATGGTACATTTTATGCTTAATTTGATTTACGATTTCGTATTTCTTTTTCCTTTTTTTTATAAGAACTGGTTAGAAGTAGCTAATAATGGTCATTCGCAGAATCTAAAGAATACAATAAACTATACGTGACTTTTTCTGCATTTCCGAAAAGGAACAAAAAAGGCTCAATAAAAAAAAAATGACAACTAGATCCCTTATATTGCTTTAATTGTGCAACGCAATCAACCTTTTCTAATTTGCGTCGTTTTCTGTTTTCTGGTCCATTTGGAAGGTGCCAAAACTGAGGTAAAATAAATCATTGCTAACAACCTCACAAACAAAAAAGTGTTGCGCATTCTTTTGGGTTCGTATTACTAAGCATGCTGGCTTTATCTGCTGTAGGAAGCTTTTTGTAATACGCTTTTTCTATTAAAAGCATACTGAGTTGATTTGAGTCGTTCGGTTTTCTGATATTGATTTTTGTATTTGTTTAAAGCATGTACTGTACGAATTGTGCAGGTGCAAACTAACTCTAATCATTAGAGTGTTGCCACATACGAAAGACTATTTTTCCCCTTATCATCCATTACTCCATATGCATATATTGCGGTATCTCAGCCCACCAAAGTAACTTACTGGGGTCGATGACTACGGGTTAGGTTTCGTCTTAGTCTATCAGTCCAAGTAAATTCGGCAAACTCGCTGCATTTATTTTATAATAATAATAATAATAATAATAATAATAATAATAATAATAATAATAATAATAATAATAATAATAATAATAATAACTGATACTAATAATAATAATTCATTTACTTATAACGCGCAAGTATCAATGTACATTTTCACCTTTCACTTCTAGCCCTGAGGTAAGATGTGGCGTGGAGCGCCCCGCTGGATGGGAAATCTTAGAACCATCATGGAGAAGAACTGAAAATATTCTTTGGGTACATAAATACTTCCGAAATAAAGGACTGCGAAAGATTCGGAATTTTCTAACGATGTTACTCAACTTTGAATTTCATGCGCAGCGTACACCGAAAATCGCTTCATTATTATTTGGTATGTTATAATCAGTCCGAGGAATTACTAATCGTGTGAAACAACATAATTTACGCTCGTTTCCTGTGACGGTAGCCGGAGTAGTTCTGAAAAAAGGTCGCTATTGACTGACGTTTACACTATGCGAAATAAAACCATCTACTTTACAAAACAGTCTTACTGACTGCGTTTTTCGGGGGGGGGGGGGGGGCGCATATGTCCAGTCCCC
>JAHPZR010010298.1:2500-27500 GCA_019787425.1 Platygyra sinensis
GGCTATTTTACGTCACGTGGTATAAATCTCTGGACAGTTATCACGCAATAACCCCGCCCGATTCGATAAAACAATGATGAAACAATGTCAGCACGAGAATTTTAACTTTTCTTTTCTCTTATTTAATATGGAAGGAAACCAAACTATTGTTACTGAGTCTAGCGATATTGCAAGTGCTGTTCCGGAAAGTAAAAAGTCACCAAAATACGCCGTCAATGTCTTTGAAGGTGGAGAAAGTCACGAGTAGACTTTTAATATTTAGTCCTACGTAAATTTAAACCGAATCATTTTACAAAATAAAGGTTTAATATAAAGTGATAACTAACTATAAAATAAACCAACTGTTTACGTCCGACTTTAGCGTGGAGGAAGAAGAGAAAAATTACAGTCCCACTTGAAATCACGGAGCCGCCAGAATTGTCAACAAAGTTGAAACCTTTTTTTACGCAGAAGCCAGGAAATTCAGTGGAAGGAAAACCATACAGTCGCAATACTGTGAAAGCCAATTTGTACCGGGCTTGACAGATTTTTTTTCAAAGAAAGCCGTTTTCCATTATTCGGGATAAGTTTTCAAGCCGGCATACGAAGCTCTAGCTAGATTCATCACTGAAAGATCTTGCGCGACAGGGATTGATTTCTTTCACAAAGCACAAGCGTCTAATTTCCAGCAAAGACCTTGAAGTCATCTATGCAGCAAATCAGCTTAGTCTGAATGCTCCAGAAAGTTTTGCAAGTTCGGCATGGTTTAACACCATTCTCTACTTCGGAAAGAGAGGCCGTGAAAACCAACGCGAGATGAAATCCGGCGACCTTTAGCTCAAAACAACAACAACAACCGCCTGAAGTACTTCATCTGAAGCGAGACAGCGACGAAAAATCAGTCCACCTTCAAGTGCTACAGATTTTACACATTCTGTGTTTCACACATGTAAATTCTGAGAGTGAAATACATTTCTTTCTAGTAAAGTTTATGAACAGTACGTCGGAATATATGAACCAAAAGCGCCAAGTTTTCGAGTTTTTGATCCATGGGGCGTTACGAGAATTGATTTCACATGACAGCTTGTCAAATTTGGCCCAATCACAGTGGAAATAAAGGTAGTTAAACCAATCAAATTTACTTTGCTCCCTCACGTCAATCACACGCATTCGCCATCAGATCACCAATGGCTTTTTTACCATTTTTTGCAAACTGAAAATTAATGGGAGGGTTATAAAATAAATAAACCCCTTTCTGGCTTGCTGGTATGTCGGCTGATAATGTCCTTGGCTGAGAGAGTGTCCTCAAAATTTCACATTTGCCCTCGAAGCTTCGCTTCTCGGCCAAATGTTCATTTTTCGGACAATCTCTCAGCCGCGGACATTATCAGCCGACATACCAGCCGCCTGAAGGGGTTTATTTACTAAGTTTACGTAGCTTCGTAAGTGGGAAGAAAAAGTGAAGTGAAAAAATGTCGACAGAAAGGTTTAAAAAATGTTACGAGCTTGGAAATCAATTTTGTTATCAATTTGTTGAATAATAAAACAATTATCCTGCTCAATCTCGCGGAATATCGTCTGATTTTAGCCGACTCAGCCTACGGCCTCGTGGGCTAAGTATCAGACGATATTCCGCGCGATTTCGCAGGATAATTGTTAATTATCTGTGGTTTGCTGAACTCCTGAAACATGCTATCTGAAACGTCAGTGGCAACTTTCTTCGGTTTCTTCAATTTCTTTTTTCTCCTTGATTTTCTTGAAAGAAACGGTGTTGACATGGTCTACTTTGGTCACGCAAACTGCTGCATTTTCGGCGCCGGGTGACGTGGCAAATAGCAATTTCTTTAATTCACTCTTTGTAATGCCAGGCAAGCCAGCTTGGTTGAGAATCAACTTCCGTATGCTCATTTTTTAAAATAACAAATCAACCGGCAGGATGTCATGCAATGCTGGCCATACATTTTTTTTCCTGTTGCGTTTTATCAGTTTACGACAGATTGAAGAAAACATGTAATGTAATAAGTGGCGTATTCGAATTCTATGCAAAAGCAACTACCTAGCGCATAGCACAGTCGCGGCCTAATGATTAGGTGGATAGACCCCGGATGTAGCGCTCCTAAATACTTCGGCGTCGCCATGTCGTCTTGGGAAAGGCAATTTTCTTTCACAATCCCTCTCTCCACCCAGATGTATAAATGGGAGCCGGTAATTATCATCCTAGGAGGAAGAGCAATAACCAATTTAATCTCCGGCAGGTATGAGACACTGGGCCTGGTGACGCTTTACCATATAACCTATAGCAAGCATACTGGTCGTCCTGAGGATTATCGCTTCTCACTATGGAAATCGGAGTAAACCAGCAATTCTACAGCTGGTATGCAAAAAAAGTTCAAGTTCATAAGTACTCCAAGAAAGCTGAAATATTGTATTTCCCCAGTTATCAAAGCAGTGAAGAAAAACCCACTCCTCCCCTGTCCAATCTTTGGTATGCAGTACACTGATTTATCTGCTTACCACCATGGAACTGCGTTGACTAAGAAAGCAATAAAGCAATAGAGAAAGGGAAAGTGTTCTAGTAAGACATTTTCTAGCAATTTAGTCGGACATTCAGCAACTTGGCGGGGAAAACGGACCATCTTAGACATCCCCAATAATAATTCGAATGCCGTTTGTACAGGGGGACTGGGTATAAATAAATATTTTGTACATGGCATCCATTTATAGACCACTTTCATAAATGGCGGCCAATTATAAATTCTTTTGCCAGTATTAAAATTAGCTTTACTAACCTCATTTTGAATTTGATAATTCAAAAGAAATTTTACTCTGAAATGAGGTTAGTAAGGCTAATTTAAATCAATACAAAAGAATTTTAAATTGGCAGCCATTTATGAAAGAGGTCAATAGTTCTTCAGGTTCTCATAAAAGTTCTATACCAATCATTCTCAGAAGTATCAAGGAGCAGAATCTAGACGAGAAAAACTGAATTCCAAGTCAATCAAAGCCAGCAAACTACAGATAAGTTGGCGACCCCGTCACGAACGCAAGAATTGACCTGAATTTGCATTACTTGCCGCAAAGATGCACTCAGAAACCGTTTGCATAAATGGCGCCTAAATTTGAATAACAATACTTGATACATCCTTAGCCTCATATTCATGTTTCAAGACAAAGGAATTTTCACATGAATCTGAGGCTAAGCATGTACCAAGTATTGTTATTCACATTTAGGCGCCATTTATGCAAAGGGTCTATGACCAATTCATAATTATCGCTGAGCTAAGGTTCTTAATTTTGCTTCACTTTCAAGAGATTACAGGAATGGGGCAAGCCTGTAAACCTGAAGCCAGGTAAGCATTTATAGTAAGATAATTTTTCCAGACACTTTTTGCTTATAGACTGGAAAAGTGAGACTGCAATTAAGTACAACTGCATGTATTTGAAATCTAAAAATCAAAGCGATTTTCAAGCAGTCTCACGACAGATGTTGTGATTACATTTAGAATGACTGCTAAGCTGTTTTCATTTGGAAAGAAAGTGTCAAATAGGTGGATTGTAATACGAAATGGGATTACAAAGCTTGACTTATTTCCTGATTTAATTAGTGCTTCATTACTTGGAGCCACAGGCTTGTTATTTATGATTGCAGTCTAGAACGAAAACGATGCAATGGTAGATTTTATTAACCGGCCAGAGATGGGTTGTTAGGTATACAAAATAACCTTGTGCACAGCGCTCCATTACCCCTATAATTTTCAAGACTACTTCCACGTAATTTAAAACCGTACCGTTACCGGACCAAAATCTGATCGGTCCCAAAAAACACATGAAAATTTGTAGTTAATTGCAAGTCTTTTCGGTTACATCTAGCTTCGGAGTCTCTAAAATCATAACTTAGAAGAAGAAAGGTATTAATCGAAATTAAACAGCTGATTTTTACCGCCACGCTTTGTTGAAACTTTAACCGGAAGTGGCCAGGTTAGTCATCTTCTTGTATGATTTTTCTTGCTAAAAAAGCCTCAGCCTTAAACTTGATATTGCAGTTTAGACCAAAAAAGATGCAATGATAGATTGTTATTAACCGGCAAGAGATGGGTTGTTAGGTATACAATATATCCTTGATCACAGCCGCTTCATTGTCCGTATAATTCAAGACTACTTTCACGTAATTTATAACCGTACCATTGCCGGACCAAAATCTGATCAGTTCCAAAAAAGCACATAAAAATTTGCTAATTAATAGCAAGTCTTTTCGGTTACATCTAGCTTCAGAGTCTCTAAAATCATAACTTAGAAGAAGAAAGGTATTAATCGAAATTAAACAGCTGATTTTTACCGCCACGCTTTGTTGAAACTTTAACCGGAAGTGGCCAGGTTAGTCATCTTCTTGTAAGATTTTTCTTGGTAAAAAAGCGTCAACCTTAGTATTTTTTTCTTGACATTACTAAACCAAGGGCTGAACTTTGCAGGGATATTAAGACTTCCCGTTATAAAACATGGGCATAGAAAATATAAGGTCTGAAAAACAGGCCATTTCTGGTTGCTTCCCATATGCTTCAAATAGGTCCAAGTTGACATAACAGCCACTGGCTAACGAAAAATTCCCATGAGCTGATTTGTTTACCCATAAAAGGCTAACAACAGGGCATTACAAAGATAGTTTTCTTTTTGTCTAAAACTTATTGTACATTGCTAAAAGAGAGATTGAAAAGTGGCCAAAATTGCACTGAAAATCAGCCTCTGGGGACCCCTGAGGGGCTGATATCCAGAACTCTGCTGAAAAAAGTTCATTGAAGCTGAAACTTTGGCATATGACATAAGTCCACATAACAAGATTGTGTATCAATTTTGAGCAAAATCGGCCGACCCTCATTTCCAAGTCTGCCCCGGTCTCTCAGGCAGAAGCTCATAAGACCACAGTTGTTTCATTTGCCTCTTACACTTCGTGTTAACAGAAATTAAAACATTTTGCTTGATAACGTTGTAACAATTCAAGTTAAAGAAGTCGTTACATTTTGCGTCAGAAGCTGTTACAATTCGAGTTAATGTTACATTTCTCGTTACTTGTCTTATTTTGTGGAGTAAAAACGTATACAAAGCCGCCTATCATAAATGTTGGATCCAGCTCTGAAAAATAAACTCAACTAAGCTTCCTGATATAATTGAGGTGTGGTCGTTCCGTTGGCTGTTAAGTTAAGTTTAAGATTAGTTCTTTATAACAGTAGAATATACGAAGCATTTTCATTCTTCAAAGAAAGCAGATTGTTTTTGCATCAGAGATGAGTACGCTTTTTAAAAAGTTTGAGAAAAAAACGTGATATGTTATTAGTGACCTATTCGTGAGAGCTTAATTGTGAACATACCCAAGTGTCAGGTCCAAGTGTCAGATCCTACGTACTGTAAATTGCATTTCATACACGAGGCCAATATAGATTCGGCCTGTTGAAAAACTCTTAAATTTGGAATCTTGAATTAAAAAATTCTTAGAAAGATCACATCTAGTAGAGCATTTAAAACATCCTCCCGTCTCCTTCTCTAGCTGATTAACTCCCCTATCCACAGAAAATCTAGAAGGCGCTAAAATGTCTTTGAGATTTTTGGTACGACGAAACGCTGGAAAAATCGATTTAGATGGAAAAATCTCTAATAACTCGGGCGAAGATCTTAAAAGATTCTCCAATCAGCATAAACGGTGCCCAGTCGCGGACCATGTTAAAGCCGTTACTTCTCATCCATTTCATGGCCTGGTGAAGAGATTCGCTGGCACTCTCCCCACGAACAAGATGCTCGTAGAAACGACACACCAGCTGCTCTGTTGTTATGTCACTTATGGCCCATAGAGCCACCAAAACCGACCGTGCACCGGATCCTAAGAACGCTCGATCGATTCCAATAACTCCCTCGGCTTTAATCTGTCCACGAGCACTACGACAACAGCTAAGTACCACAAGTTTAGCTCGAAGTTGAACTTGTGCAATGTCAGACATCGTCAAAAGGTAATCTTCTTCTTCTGGAATCGTATTACGAGGGCGTACAGGCGAAAGGGCAATTTCTCCTCTTTCGGCATCACCATGTGCTGCAAAATGTATCAAACTCACTGAATGTAACCTTTAAGTACAGCCTGTTTTGTTGCTTGCTGTCCTAACAAAGGTTGAACACCCAACAGTTGTCCAATCATGACTGATTCATTTCCTGCACAGCGTAATCTTGAAAAGAAGTTAACTTTCCTTTCCAATACACAGTACCAACATCAGGATCTCCTATTATCAGTGCACCTGTCTGACTATGATAGTCAGCGCGGCTGTCCTGAATGAGCTTGAGAGTTGTCAAAGAAGGGACTATGCGGATCCTAAAGTTCTCTGATAAATACCTCCCACCTTCATCCGTTAGAGCTGGAAATGAAACTTGGTTTAATGAGCGATCAGGAACAACAATGATCTCCGGCTCCTCAAGTAGATCAGCTACCGGACTGATCAACATTCTTAATACAAAGACAGGTCCCATTCAGAGTTTTGACTTTCTTCATCGTCTACCTCCACAAGTCTCAGGGCTGCGAAGCTCTCAAGGTAATTTAAAGATCGATCTTCGCATTCTTGATCGCCTAAAATACCAAAGCTTCGAAAGCATTTAGCGAAGAAATCATCTAATTTGCCAACTAAACTGGCACCAACTATTTCTCATCAACTATTGCTGTTCGGAAATGAATGATTCCACTTGTCTTGAGAAACCAGAAAAACAGATTATAAGCATTGTAAGAAATGTACAAACAAGAAGAGTTACTTTCTTGTTTCATAATATTTTCAATACCACTCCACGTTTGTGATCAGCTGAAATTTGGCTTTCAGCAAAATACTGAGACGACATCAAGTCTGCTAACGCTCTTGCCCGTGCCAGCTCTAAAACATAAAGGCCATGGTTCGGATTCCCCGCAAAACAGAAGAATGTACTAAGATTTCGGTAGGGAAAATCGCGAACGTCTGAAGACGATACCTTAAAATCGTCGTTGTTCCTTAAGAAATTTCGTAAAGATTCACTTTTGTTCATACTAAGAAACAGACAATCAAACGCTTCCTGAACCTTGTTTGACCTAACTTTACTCTTGTAAGAAGACAAAGAATTTCGAACTCCCTTTTTAAGTCTTTAATATCTCGAGTAATTGACAGGGCCAGCTTGGTATAACCTTCAGCCGTAACAAATTCACCAAGAGATTGATTCCGTAATCAGCTGCTTCACCTTCTTTGTCACCAATTTGTTAACTGATGACAAGGGCTTTCTCAAGACATTCCTAGCTTTTCATATTGGCCAAGAGATTGGAACACAGCTCCCAATTTCCGTAGGACCTGGCTTCTCCCTTTTTGTCACCAATTTGTATTTTGATGGCAAGGGCTTTCTCAAGATATTCTTGAGCTTTGTCATGTTGGCCAAGAGACTGAAACACAGCTCCTAAGTTTCCGTACGAGTTGGCTTCTCCTTTCTTAAAATTAAGTGTAAACGTTCTCTGGTAAAAGTTTAAAAAGACTATGAGCTTTCGACAGACTGAACTGCTGTCTTCAGCGAATAAAAACTTGTGAAGAATAAAAGCGAAATAAATTAAAATAAAACGGAGACTGATTTCGCATAAAATTAAAAGATAAAGTATGTGCAAAAAAGAATGTAACAATGCTAAGAAAATTACACTGTAAAATGAAAAGAGCCAAATCGGCTCCAAAGACCAAATCGACCCCAACGTCTCTAGGGCCAATTTGGCCCATGTTGGGCCGTTTTGGACAAACATAAGCCAAAACAGCTCTGGATGGTACCCATTGGGCCCCTGTTAATTCTGAATTGCCCCACGAAATTCTATTTTGGCATTTCCTCTCAACTGATTTGGCCCTTCCAAGAACCAAAAAGGAAATGCCGATTTGGCCCCAACAATGGCTAATATGGTACAATATCAATAAATTGCACACAAAAAGATCTAGATATATTTCATCATGTTTATTATTGAAAACTATAATGCTATGTACATACAATGCACATTCCCTAAAAATGAAAGTGGCATGTTAGATTATGTATTTATCTTGTCCTTGATTTGCAAACTTATACAAGAGTACTTGGAATACATGCAGCAGGATACTTGCAGACATATACACATGTGTCACAAAATCAAAAGAAACACTGTAAATCTTGCTGTGTTATTCGAATTCCAGATCTCCCAATGGTCAATTATTTTGCATCTCTGAAATAGCAAAATAGCTTGGGATAACTATGCGCCTCTGCAAATGATATCTGAGTACTTTCCAGCTCGTGGTTGACCTCTAAGTCGTGTAAAAAGGCTGAGTCGAAACGAGCGGTCATATTGGAGGTCAGCACGTCATGTAAGACTACATGAAGTCGTAACCATATTGGATTTGAATGCTCATAGACCCTGGGAACGAGTGCGATAACCCATGATGCAATTCTGTGAACGCGCGGTTCGTTTCAACGGTCAAACGATTACAGCAGTAGTGTAGCAGCTATCCAAAGCTGCTTTAGCTGCTTTAGCTGTTTTAGGGATAGGGGCATGTTTTCTGTTGTTTGTTCTATTGTACTCTCCAAGGGTATCAAGCCAATCATGGTGCAACGATATTTAACTTCTTACTTTGCTAATCGTTGATGATGATACAGGTGAATACGACAAAAATCGTGGTTTCATACAGAAATGGAAAACCTCTTGTGAGATTATCTGTTGGAATAACAGTGGTGTGTTGCTGTTTTGACCATCAACCAATGGGTCCGTAATGGCATCACAGATTGAACAACATCAGATGTTATGGCTCTAGGAAGAATGTAAGTATAAAGAACCGCAAGCCTTCTGGATTAGGACTTTAAAAAACAGTGTTTTTGATGTGTTTTGCTAGGATATGATTGTCACTAGACTCGATCTAGGCCATGGCAAATATGCTCAGCCAGTTGATCTTTCTCTTTCTTCTTGTCCATTCAGCTTTTATGAGTTCAATCAAAACTTAAACCAAAAAGAATTGAAAAGCATGCCATTGAACTTGATCTGAAATCATGTTCTCTTATGAAAAATTACTTTTAATTTTATGTAGTCCTTTTAAGTGGTGAAAATGAACAAAACTATCATCTGATTTTAATCACATGCTGCTTGGTGTTTTTGTTGTAGTTATTGAAGCACAAAAGCTTCAAGTATGCATTCACAAACAGAACTGCTTGGTTGAAAAGCTAAGTGAAATTCAATTCACAAACATAGGGATGATAATGTCAGTATTATCCATCATAATCTGTGGGATCCAACTGAAATGTACAGCAGCCTTTAAGCTATCATATATTAAGAAAATGTTAGCAAGATTAAATATGCCATACCATATCAAGAAACCTTTCAGTTTGGTAAATGAATAATCTTTGAACAGAAACAAGTTGTTTCAGCTGGCTGTTTAAACCTGACCTATGGATACTTGAAAAACACCATCTGATATACTGTAAAATAATTTATATAAGTGTAATGAAGATTAATGTTGGCAAGCCATTGCATTTTGTTGCAGTTATATACATGTAACATTTAAATTGTTGTTTCTCTTGTTATTTCACATTTTAGTTTTGACTCTGGGCTTTAATGACACAGCTTTTTACATGTAAGTACACATTACAAGTAGTATTGCTGTTTGATTGCACATGTACAGTATGTTCCATATTTGCAATTTCACAGAACTCACTGTCCAGTGGCTTAAGTTATGTGGCTCCCGTGAACCCTGTGCTATTCCAGACCTGGGGCCCGTTTCTCGAAGCTCCTGGTAATCACCGGGCCCGTTAAGCTGTTTTGTTTTTAATTAAGGATAGCCGTTTCAAAAGTTTTGAAAATGGTAGACAGTGGTACAGTAAAGTTATCAGCTAACAAAACAAAATGGACTTCATTAGAGGTCAGAACACACCCTACTTTTCTTCAGACTTTGATTTCGAAATATGATTTCGGGCTCGTTAAGTTACTGGGACTTTTGAGAAACGGGCCCCTGTTTTTTTGCTATATTGGGGGTGATCTGGTTCAGATCAGTATTCAAAGATTACTTGGATCATTGTACATGAAAGGATAACAATAGCAATTATTACAACCCCACACTGATTACATACATGTATTCATCAGCTCCTTCAGAGAAATGCACCATGATACGAGTGATCTTTGTTCACTAGTCCTAATCCAGATCACCCTTAAAGGGAAGCACCCCTTACATGTAGAAGTGTTTTCCTTATCTTGTTGCTATTTTATTACTATTTTAAAGCTCTACTAGATGGAATTATCTATACTTTATTTCCATTTGACTGGTATCTTTTGACTCACTGTGTTTTCACTGACTTCTGTAAATTCCTAGGAATTCTCTTATCAAACCAGCTGTTTTCTTCAGATTTAAAGGGCTATGTCACGGTATTTTGAGTTATTTTGACCATCGACAAAATTACCTTGAAATTGAAGGAAACCTAAAAATAATACTTTACAAAGATGGAAAAACATCAAAGAGATATTCCAGATAATAATAAACCATAAAGAAACAGGTTGTTTAAGGATGGAGAAGATTGACACGGATTACAAACAACAAAATTGGAAAATTTAGGCTAAATATTTCAAATCGTTTAGCTGTGACGTAGCTCCTTTTAATTAAAACCCCTGTACAGAGGTGTTAACTGTTTGAAGGTTGATTGAGAACTGTTCTGGTTGAATTACTGTACATGTATTTCCTCGAATGATAGCCGTCCCTCGATTAATTGCCTCCCTCGAATAATTGCCCCCACCCAAGACTGTTGCCAAACAAGTATTTCAAGGAGCCCAGAAGAGCAAAAGCCGAAAAGTTAGGAGCCCAACAGGTAATGTTTTGGAGCTGCTGCAAAAATTTAGGTGCACAAAGGACTTTTTGGGTGCCCAGGCTGCTGGGCTCCTGTTAGGCAACAGCCTTGCCCCCACCCCTTGCCATTTTTTTTTCTCTTGTCCCCTCCCTCTCACGTTGAAAATTGACATCTTGGATAATAAGCAAGCTTTTGTTTAATTGTTCACAACTGAATGGTCACAAAAGCACCAGTTTCTTTTGTAATTTTTCTATGGTAATGTTCATGTATTTCACTTTTTCTTTTATTGCTTAGTGTAATAAACAAAAATATTAGGGGGCATGACTGTGAGAATATTTGAAATAATGGCCTTCACTCGAAAATTGACCTTCACTCCGCGGAATAAGTTATTACGGATTTATTATTCTGCAAATACCCTATTTTGGGGTGGATATTGTTCAATGGGTTTGAGGGGGTTTTAGTGTTTCTGGGGCTACATTAAATCGGTTTTTTAGTTTGCATTTCTTGCTCCCTTTTATTTTAGCCTTTCTTGCTATTATTCATTTAGTTTAGTTACATGTTGATGGGTCAAATAATCCTGTCGGCTTAAACTCTTCGATGGACAGTGTTTCTTTTCATACTTTTTATACTTCGAAAGATCTTTTGGTTTCTTTTTTTTATTTTTTTTATTTTTTTTTTTTGTTTTTTTTTGGCCTAATTTCTTAGGAGACGCAGAGAATTTTATTCAGGCGAATTCTTTAGTTACTCCTGTTCACATTCAACCCGAGTGGTACTTTTTTATTTGCTTATAGCCATTTTGCGTTCAATACCAAATAAATTGGGGGGGGTTGTTGCTATGTTTTGTAGTATTTTAATTTTATTGTTTTACCCATTTTTACCCCCCCCACAGTGTTATAAAGACGCACTATGAGCCCCTTGGGACGAATGGCGTTTTTGGTTTTGATAGTTAATTTTGGTCTTTTGACTTGAATGGATCGCAAGTAGTTGAAGAGCCCTTAGAGCTTTTAAATCGGCGGCAAGTTCTTTCTTTTTTTTATTTTTTTTTATTTTTAGTTTCTTGTGCTGTAGTTGGTGAGTTTAGAAATCAATTATTAAAAAGGAAATAAAGAAATTTGTCTTTTCGGTGGTTTTATATTAACGTTTGGTGGGTTTGGGCTTTCGTGGTTGCTTTTTAAAGTTCTTCTTTTTTTTTTTTTGGTTTGTTGTGTATTTGACTTGGTTTTTTTGAGTTAGAGTGAGCAAAAATTTTTGTTTTAGTTGGGGGTTTCGCGGTTTTACTCTTATTAGGACCAAAAAAAGAAGAACAAACAGACCTTCCTATTTTAAATTTACTTGTTGTTTTAGGGGTTTTTTGTTTAATTTCTTCTAAAAATTGACTTTCTGTTTATTTAGCAATAGAGCTCTCTACACTTTGTTTTTTTGTTTTGATTGCAAGGGGGTCGGGCTATAGTGCAGAGGCAGGGTTAAAATACTTTGTTTTGGGGGCTCTTTCTTCTGGTTTATTTTTATTTGGTTGTGCTTTGTTGTGTGGAGCTGGGGGCTCCAGTGTTATAACATTCCATTTTCAGCATTATATAGAATTTGCCTTTTTAATAACCAAAAGTCGAGTACATTCGTTGATGGCATGTTTTTCTTTTATTTGACACGGCTCGTTCCCGTTTGCAGCTCAACAAACTGAGTACCTTCCAGCTGGTGTGCGAGGCGGATATATGGGTACCTTTTAGTATGCATTTTACCTACACACACATTGTTTTTTTAAGCGGCTCTTTTTTATTTTTTTTTTTTGTTGTACAATTTTTTGTGCCTAGTGTGTTTTTTTGCTTTGTGTTGTGGTGTTACATCTTTTATTCATTTCTTATTCGTTTTTAAAAATAGGTATGTATGTGTCTTACGTTATTGCTTTTGCCCTCTTCTGTGCCGGGCTTTTGTCCCCACTCCCGCATCTGTGTAGAGGTGGGGTTCCCCCCCCCACGATGTCCTTATGACGGGGCAGAGAGCTCCATATACACATCGGGCGCAATAACGAACGGTTATTGTTGTGTCATGGTACTATACGAGCTGATCTATGTGCGAGCGCTTTTTAGATCCACGATAACTATACCGCACCGAACGTAGTCACCAGATGAACCGGACATAACCTGCGCACCTGAGTTAATCCCAATGTGGTCCATGCCTCCCCCTCCCGACTCTCCCGACCAGAATCACACACCTCCTTCCAAGCCTGATCAACAACTCACAACACCCCCTGTGCCTCCCCACAGCATTTTTTACTATCGTGTTTCGTCTATTGTTTTTTTCAGCTACGCTAGTTTGTTATTTACGCCCTATTTTTGGCATGTGTTTTTCGTTGATGTTGTCTGCAGCTTCTCTCTTATGTTAATGCTCCAGGCATTGCGTTAGGTAGTGGACAAAGGGGAGGAGTTTGACAAAAATAAAGATATTGGACGTAGAATTAAAGAGTTCTGAAAAAACAAAGTACATAAATAGACAATTAGGAGTTGGGTCTTACTTACTCTTACCCAGCATGCTTGAGTCCCCTTGTATAATATCCAAGCCGCGAAGAGGTCAACACCGTATTATTTGGCTTATAGTGGGTTTTTTCTTTTCAGCGATTGGTCACATGGGCAATCCAATGGAAAAACAAAAAAAGAGAAAAAGCCTGTTTGAGGCACGATAGTAATAACACAACCGTTTTTGTTGGTGCCCCTTCATAGACATCTGGAACCCACATGTGAAAAGGAGCAACAGACAATTTAAAAAAAGAGGCCGCAATAATTAAAAGGTACCCAATCGGCACACAAACGTCAGAAAAACTTTGTTTGAATTAAAAAGCAATTCTATATAATAAAAATATACACTGCCCCCAGCTCCACACAACAAAGCACAACCAAATAAAAATAAACCAGAAGAAAGAGCCCCCAAAACAAAGTATTTTAACCCTGCCTCTGCACTATAGCCCGACCCCCTTGCAATCAAAACAAAAAAACAAAGTGTAGAGAGCTCTATTGCTAAATAAACAGAAAGTCAATTTTTAGAAGAAATTAAACAAAAAACCCCTAAAACAACAAGTAAATTTAAAATAGGAAGGTCTGTTTGTTCTTCTTTTTTTGGTCCTAATAAGAGTAAAACCGCGAAACCCCCAACTAAAACAAAAATTTTTGCTCACTCTAACTCAAAAAACCAAAAATAAAAAAAAACCAAAAAAAAAAAAAAAGAAAACTTTAAAAGAAAACCACGAAAGCCCAAACCCACCAAACTTAATATAAAACCACCGAAAAGAAAAATTTCGTTAATTTCTTTTTAATAATTGATTTTCTAAAACACCCAACACAGGCACAAGAACTAAAAAATAAAAAAAATAAAAAAAAGAAAGAACTTGCCCGATTAAAATAAAGGGCTCTTCAACTACTTGCGATCCGATTCAAGTCAAAAGACCAAAATTAACTATCAAAAACCAAAACGCCATTCGTCCCAAAGGGCGGAAAGACAGTCCTTTTAAAACACTTTTGTGTAAAATGGGTAAAAAAAATAAAATTAAAATACTACAAAACATAGCAACAACCCCCCCCAATTTATTTGGTATTGAACGCAAAATGGCATAAGCAAATAAAAAGTACCACTCGGGTTGAATGTGAACAGGAGTAACTAAAGAATTCGCCTGAATAAAATTCTCTGCGTCTCCTAAGAAATTAGGCCAAAAAAAAACAAAAAAAAAAATAAAAAAAATAAAAAAAAGAAACCAAAAAGATCTTTCGAAGTATAAAAAGTATGAAAAGAAACAATGTCCATCGAAGAGTTTAAGCCGACAGGATTATTTGACCCATCAACATGGAAATAAAACCCTACAGATGAAATAGCAAGCAAGGCTGAAAATAAAAGGGAGCAAGAATATGCAACTAAAAACCGATTTAATGTAGCACCAGAAACACTAAAACCCCCTCAAACCCATTGAACAATATCCACCCCAAAATAGGGTATTGCAGCTCATACATGCGTCTACCCGTCGAGACTTGACCCGTCAATAACCGAGGGAGGCCAATTAGTCGAGGAAGGCAATTATTTCAAATATTTCTCACAGGTCATTGCCCTAAATCTTTTGTTTTTATACACTAAGCAATAAAAGAAAAAGTGAAATACATGAAACCTTACCATATGAAAAATTGTAAAAGAAACACTGGTGAAACTTTTGTGACCAATCAGTTGTGAACAATTACAAACGAAAGCTTGCTTATTATCCAAGATACGATGTCAATGTCAACCTAGAGGGAAGGGAAACAAGAGAAAAAAAAAATGGTGAGGGGTGGGGGCAGGTGTTGCCTACAGGAGCCCAGCAGCCTGGGGCACCCAAAAAAGATCCTTTGTGCACCTAAATTTGCCAGTCAGCTACCAAGAATTACCTGTTGGGCTCCTAACTTTTCGGCTTTTGCTCTTCTGGGCTCCTTGAAATACTTGTTTGGCAACAGTCTTGGGTGGGGGCAATTATTCGAGGGAGGCAATAATCGAGGACGGCTATCATTCGAGGACATACATGTACAGTAATTCAACCAGAACAGTTTCTCAATCACCTTCAAACAGTAACACCTCTGTACAGGGTTTTAATTAAAGGAGCTTCGTCACAGCTAAACGATTTGAAATATTTAGCCTAAATTTTCCAATTTTGTTGTTTGTAATCCGTGTCAATCTTCTCCATCCTTAAACAACCTTGTTTCTTTATGGTTTATTATTATCTGGAATATCTCTTTGATGTTTTTCCATCTTTGTAAAGTATTATTTTTAGGTTTCCTTCAATTTCAAGGTAATTTTGTTCGATGGTCAAAATTAACTCAAAATACCGTGACATAGCCCTTTAAATCTGAAGAAAACAGCTGGTTTGATAAGAGAATTCCTAGAATTTACAGAAGTCAGTGAAAACACAGTGAGTCAAAAGATACCAGTCAAATGGAAATAAAGTATAGATAATTCCATCTAGTAGAGCTTTAAAATAGTAATAAAATAGCAACAAGATAAGGAAAACACTTCTACATGTAAGGGGTGCTTCCCTTTAAGGGTGATCTGGATCAGGATTAGTGAACAAAGATCACTCGTATCATGGTGCATTTCTCTGAAGGAGCTGATGAATACATGTATGTAATCAGTGTGGGGTTATAATAATTGCTATTGTTATCCTTTCATGTACAATGATCCAAGTAATCTTGGAATACTGATCTGAACCAGATCACCCCCAATATAGCAAAAAACAGGGGCCCGTTTCTCAAAGCCCCAGTAACTTAACGAGCCCGAAATCATATTTCGAAATCAAAGTCTCAAGAAAAGTAGGGTGTGTTCTGACCTCTAATGAAGTCCATTTTGTTTTGTTAGCTGATAACTTTACTGTACCACTGTCTACCATTTTCAAAACTTTTGAAACGGCTATCCTTAATTAAAAACAAAACAGCTTAACGGGCCCGGTGATTACCGGGAGCTTCGAGAAACGGGCCCCAGGTCCGGAATAGCATAGGGTTCACGGGAGCCACATAACTTAAGCCACTGGACAGTGAGTTCTGTGAAATTGCAAATATGGAACATACTGTACATGTGCAATCAAACAGCAATACTACTTGTAATACGTGTACTTACATGTAAAAAGCTGTGTCAAAAGCCCAGAGTCAAAACTAAAATGTGAAATAACAAGAGAAACAACAATTTAAACGTTACATGTATATAACTGCAACAAAATGCAATGACTTGCCAACATTAATCTTCATTACACTTATATAAATTATTTTACAGTATATCAGATGGTGTTTTTCAAGTATCCAAAGGTCAGGTTTAAACAGCCAGCTGAAACAACTTGTTTCTGTTCAAGATTTATTTCATTTACCAAACTGAAAGGTTTCTTGAATATGGCATGCATATTTAATCTTGCTAACATTTTCTTAATATATGATAGCTTCATTATTTGCCTTAAAGGCTGCTGTGCATTTTCAGTTGGATCCCACAGATTATGATGGAAATACTGACATTATCATCCCTCATGTTTGTGAATTGAATTTCACTTAGCTTTTCAACCAAGCAGTTCTGTTTGTTAATGCATACTTGAAGCTTTTGTGCTTCAATAACTACAACAAAAACACCAAGCAGCATGTGATTAAAATCAGATGATAAGTTTTGTTCATTTTCACCACTTAAAAGGCTACATAGAAATTAAAAGTAATTTCTCATAAGAGAAACATGATTTCAGATCAAGTTCAATGGCATGCTTTCAATTCTTTTTGGTTTAAGTTTTGATTGTAACTCATAAAAGCTGAAATGGACAAGAAGAAAGAGAAAGATCGACTGGCTGAAGCATATTTGCCATGGCCTAGATCGAGTCTAGTGACAAATCATATCATAGCAAAAACACATCAAAAACACTGTTTCTTAAAGTCCTAATCCAGAAGGCTTGCGGTTCTTTATACTTACATTTCTTCCTAGAGCCATAACATCTCGATGTTGTTCAATCTGTGATGCCATTACGGACCCATTGGTTGATGGTCAAAACAGCAACACAACCACTGTTATTCCAACAGATAATCTCACAAGAGGTTTTCCATTTCTGTATGAACCACGATTTTTGTCGTATTCACCTGTATCATCATCAACGATTAGCAAAATAAGAAGTTAAATATCGTTGCACCACTGTAATCGTTTGACCGTTGAAACCAACCGCGCGTTTCACAGAATTGCATCATGGGTTATCGCACTCGTTCCCAGGGTCTATCAGCATTCAAATCCAATATGGTTACGACTTCATGTAGTCTTACATGAAGTGCTGACCTCCAATATGACCGCTCGTTTCGAATTCCACGAAAGAACTCGGCTTTTTACACGATTTAGAGGTCAACCACGAGCTGGAAAGTACTCAGATATCATTTGCAGAGGCGCATAGTTATCCCAAGCTATTTTGCTATTTCAGAGATGCAAAATAATTGACCATTGGGAGGTCTGGAATTCGAATAACACAGCAAGATTTACAGTGTACTTTCTTTTGATTTTGTGACACATGTGTATATGTCTGCAAGTATCCTGCTGCATGTATTCCAAGTACTCTTGTATAAGTTTGCAAGTCAAGGACAAGATAAATACATAATCTAACATGCCACTTTCATTTTTAGGGAATGTGCATTGTATGTACATAGCATTATAGTTTTCAATAATAAACATGATGAAATATATCTAGATCTTTTTGTGTGCAATTTATTGATATTGTACCATATTAGCCATTGTTGGGGCCAAATCGGCATTTCCTTTTTGGTTCTTGGAAGGGCCAAATCAGTTGAGAGGAAATGCCAAAATAGAATTTCGTGGGGCAATTCAGAATTAACAGGGGCCCAATGGGTACCATCCAGAGCTGTTTTGGCTTATGTTTGTCCAAAACGGCCCAACATGGGCCAAATTGGCCCTAGAGACATTGGGGTCGATTTGGTCTTTGGAGCCGATTTGGCTCTTTTCATTTTACAGTGTAATTTTCTTAGCATTGTTACATTCTTTTTTGCACATACTTTATCTTTTAATTTTATGCGAAATCAGTCTCCGTTTTATTTTAATTTATTTCGCTTTTATTCTTCACAAGTTTTTATTCGCTGAAGACAGCAGTTCAGTCTGTCGAAAGCTCATAGTCTTTTTAAACTTTTACCAGAGAACGTTTACACTTAATTTTAAGAAAGGAGAAGCCAACTCGTACGGAAACTTAGGAGCTGTGTTTCAGTCTCTTGGCCAACATGACAAAGCTCAAGAATATCTTGAGAAAGCCCTTGCCATCAAAATACAAATTGGTGACAAAAAGGGAGAAGCCAGGTCCTACGGAAATTGGGAGCTGTGTTCCAATCTCTTGGCCAATATGAAAAAGCTAAGGAATGTCTTGAGAAAGCCCTTGTCATCAGTTAACAAATTGGTGACAAAGAAGGTGAAGCAGCTGATTACGGAATCAATCTCTTGTGAATTTGTTACGGCTGAAGGTTATACCAAGCTGGCCCTGTCAATTACTCGAGATATTAAAGACTTAAAAAGGGAGTTCGAAATTCTTTGTCTTCTTACAAGAGTAAAGTTAGGTCAAAACAAGGTTCAGGAAGCGTTTGATTGTCTGTTTCTTAGTATGAACAAAAGTGAATCTTTACGAAATTTCTTAAGGAACAACGACGATTTTAAGGTATCGTCTTCAGACGTTCGCGATTTTCCCTACCGAAATCTTAGTACATTCTTCTGTTTTGCGGGGAATCCGAACCATGGCCTTTATGTTTTAGAGCTGGCACGGGCAAGAGCGTTAGCAGACTTGATGTCGTCTCAGTATTTTGCTGAAAGCCAAATTTCAGCTGATCCACAAACGTGGAGTGGTATTGAAAATATTATGAAACAAGAAAGTAACTCTTCTTGTTTGTACATTTCTTACAATGCTTATAATCTGTTTTTCTGGTTTCTCAAGACAAGTGGAATCATTCATTTCCGAACAGCAATAGTTGATGAGAAATAGTTGGTGCCAGTTTAGTTGGCAAATTAGATGATTTCTTCGCTAAATGCTTTCGAAGCTTTGGTATTTTAGGCGATCAAGAATGCGAAGATCGATCTTTAAATTACCTTGAGAGCTTCGCAGCCCTGAGACTTGTGGAGGTAGACGATGAAGAAAGTCAAAACTCTGAATGGGACCTGTCTTTGTATTAAGAATGTTGATCAGTCCGGTAGCTGATCTACTTGAGGAGCCGGAGATCATTGTTGTTCCTGATCGCTCATTAAACCAAGTTTCATTTCCAGCTCTAACGGATGAAGGTGGGAGGTATTTATCAGAGAACTTTAGGATCCGCATAGTCCCTTCTTTGACAACTCTCAAGCTCATTCAGGACAGCCGCGCTGACTATCATAGTCAGACAGGTGCACTGATAATAGGAGATCCTGATGTTGGTACTGTGTATTGAAAGGAAAGTTAACTTCTTTTTCAAGATTACGCTGTGCAGGAAATGAATCAGTCATGATTGGACAACTGTTGGGTGTTCAACCTTTGTTAGGACAGCAAGCAACAAAACAGGCTGTACTTAAAGGTTACATTCAGTGAGTTTGATACATTTTGCAGCACATGGTGATGCCGAAAGAGGAGAAATTGCCCTTTCGCCTGTACGCCCTCGTAATACGATTCCAGAAGAAGAAGATTACCTTTTGACGATGTCTGACATTGCACAAGTTCAACTTCGAGCTAAACTTGTGGTACTTAGCTGTTGTCGTAGTGCTCGTGGACAGATTAAAGCCGAGGGAGTTATTGGAATCGATCGAGCGTTCTTAGGATCCGGTGCACGGTCGGTTTTGGTGGCTCTATGGGCCATAAGTGACATAACAACAGAGCAGCTGGTGTGTCGTTTCTACGAGCATCTTGTTCGTGGGGAGAGTGCCAGCGAATCTCTTCACCAGGCCATGAAATGGATGAGAAGTAACGGCTTTAACATGGTCCGCGACTGGGCACCGTTTATGCTGATTGGAGAATCTTTTAAGATCTTCGCCCGAGTATTAGAGATTTTTCCATCTAAATCGATTTTTCCAGCGTTTCGTCGTACCAAAAATCTCAAAGACATTTTAGCGCCTTCTAGATTTTCTGTGGATAGGGGAGTTAATCAGCTAGAGAAGGAGACGGGAGGATGTTTTAAATGCTCTACTAGATGTGATCTTTCTAAGAATTTTTTAATTCAAGATTCCAAATTTAAGAGTTTTTCACAGGCCGAATCTATATTGGCCTCGTGTATGAAATGCAATTTACAGTACGTAGGATCTGACACTTGGACCTGACACTTGGGTATGTTCACAATTAAGCTCTCACGAATAGGTCACTAATAACATATCACGTTTTTTTCTCAAACTTTTTAAAAGCGTACTCATCTCTGATGCAAAAACAATCTGCTTTCTTTGAAGAATGAAAATGCTTCGTATATTCTACTGTTATAAAGAACTAATCTTAAACTTAACTTAACAGCCAACGGAACGACCACACCTCAATTATATCAGGAAGCTTAGTTGAGTTTATTTTTCAGAGCTGGATCCAACATTTATGATAGGCGGCTTTGTATACGTTTTTACTCCACAAAATAAGACAAGTAACGAGAAATGTAACATTAACTCGAATTGTAACAGCTTCTGACGCAAAATGTAACGACTTCTTTAACTTGAATTGTTACAACGTTATCAAGCAAAATGTTTTAATTTCTGTTAACACGAAGTGTAAAGAGGCAAATGAAACAACTGTGGTCTTATGAGCTTCTGCCTGAGAGACCGGGGCAGACTTGGAAATGAGGGTCGGCCGATTTTGCTCAAAATTGATACACAATCTTGTTATGTGGACTTATGTCATATGCCAAAGTTTCAGCTTCAATGAACTTTTTTCAGCAGAGTTCTGGATATCAGCCCCTCAGGGGTCCCCAGAGGCTGATTTTCAGTGCAATTTTGGCCACTTTTCAATCTCTCTTTTAGCAATGTACAATAAGTTTTAGACAAAAAGAAAACTATCTTTGTAATGCCCTGTTGTTAGCCTTTTATGGGTAAACAAATCAGCTCATGGGAATTTTTCGTTAGCCAGTGGCTGTTATGTCAACTTGGACCTATTTGAAGCATATGGGAAGCAACCAGAAATGGCCTGTTTTTCAGACCTTATATT
Source organism: Platygyra sinensis (assembly GCA_019787425.1). NCBI lineage: Eukaryota > Metazoa > Cnidaria > Anthozoa > Scleractinia > Merulinidae > Platygyra > Platygyra sinensis. The sequence goes on from JAHPZR010010298.1 coordinate 23,943, forward strand.
TTCTATGCCCATGTTTTATAACGGGAAGTCTTAATATCCCTGCAAAGTTCAGCCCTTGGTTTAGTAATGTCAAGAAAAAAATACTAAGGTTGACGCTTTTTTACCAAGAAAAATCTTACAAGAAGATGACTAACCTGGCCACTTCCGGTTAAAGTTTCAACAAAGCGTGGCGGTAAAAATCAGCTGTTTAATTTCGATTAATACCTTTCTTCTTCTAAGTTATGATTTTAGAGACTCTGAAGCTAGATGTAACCGAAAAGACTTGCTATTAATTAGCAAATTTTTATGTGCTTTTTTGGAACTGATCAGATTTTGGTCCGGCAATGGTACGGTTATAAATTACGTGAAAGTAGTCTTGATTATACGGACAATGAAGCGGCTGTGATCAAGGATATATTGTATACCTAACAACCCATCTCTTGCCGGTTAATAACAATCTATCATTGCATCTTTTTGGTCTAAACTGCAATATCAAGTTTAAGGCTGAGGCTTTTTTAGCAAGAAAAATCATACAAGAAGATGACTAACCTGGCCACTTCCGGTTAAAGTTTCAACAAAGCGTGGCGGTAAAAATCAGCTGTTTAATTTCGATTAATACCTTTCTTCTTCTAAGTTATGATTTTAGAGACTCCGAAGCTAGATGTAACCGAAAAGACTTGCAATTAACTAACAAATTTTCATGTGTTTTTTGGGACCGATCAGATTTTGGTCCGGTAACGGTACGGTTTTAAATTACGTGGAAGTAGTCTTGAAAATTATAGGGGTAATGGAGCGGCTGTGCACAAGGTTATTTTGTATACCTAACAACCCATCTCTGGCCGGTTAATAAAATCTACCATTGCATCGTTTTCGTTCTAGACTGCAATCATAAATAACAAGCCTGTGGCTCCAAGTAATGAAGCACTAATTAAATCAGGAAATAAGTCAAGCTTTGTAATCCCATTTCGTATTACAATCCACCTATTTGACACTTTCTTTCCAAATGAAAACAGCTTAGCAGTCATTCTAAATGTAATCACAACATCTGTCGTGAGACTGCTTGAAAATCGCTTTGATTTTTTAGATTTCAAATACATGCAGTTGTACTTAATTGCAGTCTCACTTTTCCAGTCTATAAGCAAAAAGTGTCTGGAAAAATTATCTTACTATAAATGCTTACCTGGCTTCAGGTTTACAGGCTTGCCCCATTCCTGTAATCTCTTGAAAGTGAAGCAAAATTAAGAACCTTAGCTCAGCGATAATTATGAATTGGTCATAGACCCTTTGCATAAATGGCGCCTAAATGTGAATAACAATACTTGGTACATGCTTAGCCTCAGATTCATGTGAAAATTCCTTTGTCTTGAAACATGAATATGAGGCTAAGGATGTATCAAGTATTGTTATTCAAATTTAGGCGCCATTTATGCAAACGGTTTCTGAGTGCATCTTTGCGGCAAGTAATGCAAATTCAGGTCAATTCTTGCGTTCGTGACGGGGTCGCCAACTTATCTGTAGTTTGCTGGCTTTGATTGACTTGGAATTCAGTTTTTCTCGTCTAGATTCTGCTCCTTGATACTTCTGAGAATGATTGGTATAGAACTTTTATGAGAACCTGAAGAACTATTGACCTCTTTCATAAATGGCTGCCAATTTAAAATTCTTTTGTATTGATTTAAATTAGCCTTACTAACCTCATTTCAGAGTAAAATTTCTTTTGAATTATCAAATTCAAAATGAGGTTAGTAAAGCTAATTTTAATACTGCCAAAAGAATTTATAATTGGCCGCCATTTATGAAAGTGGTCTATAAATGGATGCCATGTACAAAATATTTATTTATACCCAGTCCCCCTGTACAAACGGCATTCGAATTATTATTGGGGATGTCTAAGATGGTCCGTTTTCCCCGCCAAGTTGCTGAATGTCCGACTAAATTGCTAGAAAATGTCTTACTAGAACACTTTCCCTTTCTCTATTGCTTTATTGCTTTCTTAGTCAACGCAGTTCCATGGTGGTAAGCAGATTAAATCAGTGTACTGCATACCAAAGATTGGACAGGGGAGGAGTGGGTTTTTCTTCACTGCTTTGATAACTGGGGAAATACAATATTTCAGCTTTCTTGGAGTACTTATGAACTTGAACTTTTTTTGCATACCAGCTGTAGAATTGCTGGTTTACTCCGATTTCCATAGTGAGAAGCGATAATCCTCAGGACGACCAGTATGCTTGCTATAGGTTATATGGTAAAGCGTCACCAGGCCCAGTGTCTCATACCTGCCGGAGATTAAATTGGTTATTGCTCTTCCTCCTAGGATGATAATTACCGGCTCCCATTTATACATCTGGGTGGAGAGAGGGATTGTGAAAGAAAATTGCCTTTCCCAAGACGACATGGCGACGCCGAAGTATTTAGGAGCGCTACATCCGGGGTCTATCCACCTAATCATTAGGCCGCGACTGTGCTATGCGCTAGGTAGTTGCTTTTGCATAGAATTCGAATACGCCACTTATTACATTACATGTTTTCTTCAATCTGTCGTAAACTGATAAAACGCAACAGGAAAAAAAAATGTATGGCCAGCATTGCATGACATCCTGCCGGTTGATTTGTTATTTTAAAAAATGAGCATACGGAAGTTGATTCTCAACCAAGCTGGCTTGCCTGGCATTACAAAGAGTGAATTAAAGAAATTGCTATTTGCCACGTCACCCGGCGCCGAAAATGCAGCAGTTTGCGTGACCAAAGTAGACCATGTCAACACCGTTTCTTTCAAGAAAATCAAGGAGAAAAAAGAAATTGAAGAAACCGAAGAAAGTTGCCACTGACGTTTCAGATAGCATGTTTCAGGAGTTCAGCAAACCACAGATAATTAACAATTATCCTGCGAAATCGCGCGGAATATCGTCTGATACTTAGCCGACGAGGCCGTAGGCTGAGTCGGCTAAAATCAGACGATATTCCGCGAGATTGAGCAGGATAATTGTTTTATTATTCAACAAATTGATAACAAAATTGATTTCCAAGCTCGTAACATTTTTTAAACCTTTCTGTCGACATTTTTTCACTTCACTTTTTCTTCCCACTTAAGAAGCTACGTAAACTTAGTAAATAAACCCCTTCAGGCGGCTGGTATGTCGGCTGATAATGTCCGCGGCTGAGAGATTGTCCGAAAAATGAACATTTGGCCGAGAAGCGAAGCTTCGAGGGCAAATGTGAAATTTTGAGGACACTCTCTCAGCCAAGGACATTATCAGCCGACATACCAGCAAGCCAGAAAGGGGTTTATTTATTTTATAACCCTCCCATTAATTTTCAGTTTGCAAAAAATGGTAAAAAAGCCATTGGTGATCTGATGGCGAATGCGTGTGATTGACGTGAGGGAGCAAAGTAAATTTGATTGGTTTAACTAACTTTATTTCCACTGTGATTGGGCCAAATTTGACAAGCTGTCGTGTGAAATCAATTCTCGTAACGCCCCATGGATCAAAAACTCGAAAACTTGGCGCTTTTGGTTCATATATTCCGACGTACTGTTCATAAACTTTACTAGAAAGAAATGTATTTCACTCTCAGAAT
>JAHPZR010010298.1:32500-40021 GCA_019787425.1 Platygyra sinensis
AAGCCAGCAAACTACAGATAAGTTGGCGACCCCGTCACGAACGCAAGAATTGACCTGAATTTGCATTACTTGCCGCAAAGATGCACTCAGAAACCGTTTGCATAAATGGCGCCTAAATTTGAATAACAATACTTGATACATCCTTAGCCTCATATTCATGTTTCAAGACAAAGGAATTTTCACATGAATCTGAGGCTAAGCATGTACCAAGTATTGTTATTCACATTTAGGCGCCATTTATGCAAAGGGTCTATGACCAATTCATAATTATCGCTGAGCTAAGGTTCTTAATTTTGCTTCACTTTCAAGAGATTACAGGAATGGGGCAAGCCTGTAAACCTGAAGCCAGGTAAGCATTTATAGTAAGATAATTTTTCCAGACACTTTTTGCTTATAGACTGGAAAAGTGAGACTGCAATTAAGTACAACTGCATGTATTTGAAATCTAAAAAATCAAAGCGATTTTCAAGCAGTCTCACGACAGATGTTGTGATTACATTTAGAATGACTGCTAAGCTGTTTTCATTTGGAAAGAAAGTGTCAAATAGGTGGATTGTAATACGAAATGGGATTACAAAGCTTGACTTATTTCCTGATTTAATTAGTGCTTCATTACTTGGAGCCACAGGCTTGTTATTTATGATTGCAGTCTAGAACGAAAACGATGCAATGGTAGATTTTATTAACCGGCCAGAGATGGGTTGTTAGGTATACAAAATAACCTTGTGCACAGCCGCTCCATTACCCCTATAATTTTCAAGACTACTTCCACGTAATTTAAAACCGTACCGTTACCGGACCAAAATCTGATCGGTCCCAAAAAACACATGAAAATTTGTTAGTTAATTGCAAGTCTTTTCGGTTACATCTAGCTTCGGAGTCTCTAAAATCATAACTTAGAAGAAGAAAGGTATTAATCGAAATTAAACAGCTGATTTTTACCGCCACGCTTTGTTGAAACTTTAACCGGAAGTGGCCAGGTTAGTCATCTTCTTGTATGATTTTTCTTGCTAAAAAAGCCTCAGCCTTAAACTTGATATTGCAGTTTAGACCAAAAAGATGCAATGATAGATTGTTATTAACCGGCAAGAGATGGGTTTGTTAGGTATACAATATATCCTTGATCACAGCCGCTTCATTGTCCGTATAATTCAAGACTACTTTCACGTAATTTATAACCGTACCATTGCCGGACCAAAATCTGATCAGTTCCAAAAAAGCACATAAAAATTTGCTAATTAATAGCAAGTCTTTTCGGTTACATCTAGCTTCAGAGTCTCTAAAATCATAACTTAGAAGAAGAAAGGTATTAATCGAAATTAAACAGCTGATTTTTACCGCCACGCTTTGTTGAAACTTTAACCGGAAGTGGCCAGGTTAGTCATCTTCTTGTAAGATTTTTCTTGGTAAAAAAGCGTCAACCTTAGTATTTTTTTCTTGACATTACTAAACCAAGGGCTGAACTTTGCAGGGATATTAAGACTTCCCGTTATAAAACATGGGCATAGAAAATATAAGGTCTGAAAAACAGGCCATTTCTGGTTGCTTCCCATATGCTTCAAATAGGTCCAAGTTGACATAACAGCCACTGGCTAACGAAAAATTCCCATGAGCTGATTTGTTTACCCATAAAAGGCTAACAACAGGGCATTACAAAGATAGTTTTCTTTTTGTCTAAAACTTATTGTACATTGCTAAAGAGAGATTGAAAAGTGGCCAAAATTGCACTGAAAATCAGCCTCTGGGGACCCCTGAGGGGCTGATATCCAGAACTCTGCTGAAAAAAGTTCATTGAAGCTGAAACTTTGGCATATGACATAAGTCCACATAACAAGATTGTGTATCAATTTTGAGCAAAATCGGCCGACCCTCATTTCCAAGTCTGCCCCGGTCTCTCAGGCAGAAGCTCATAAGACCACAGTTGTTTCATTTGCCTCTTTACACTTCGTGTTAACAGAAATTAAAACATTTTGCTTGATAACGTTGTAACAATTCAAGTTAAAGAAGTCGTTACATTTTGCGTCAGAAGCTGTTACAATTCGAGTTAATGTTACATTTCTCGTTACTTGTCTTATTTTGTGGAGTAAAAACGTATACAAAGCCGCCTATCATAAATGTTGGATCCAGCTCTGAAAAATAAACTCAACTAAGCTTCCTGATATAATTGAGGTGTGGTCGTTCCGTTGGCTGTTAAGTTAAGTTTAAGATTAGTTCTTTATAACAGTAGAATATACGAAGCATTTTCATTCTTCAAAGAAAGCAGATTGTTTTTGCATCAGAGATGAGTACGCTTTTAAAAAGTTTGAGAAAAAAACGTGATATGTTATTAGTGACCTATTCGTGAGAGCTTAATTGTGAACATACCCAAGTGTCAGGTCCAAGTGTCAGATCCTACGTACTGTAAATTGCATTTCATACACGAGGCCAATATAGATTCGGCCTGTTGAAAAACTCTTAAATTTGGAATCTTGAATTAAAAAATTCTTAGAAAGATCACATCTAGTAGAGCATTTAAAACATCCTCCCGTCTCCTTCTCTAGCTGATTAACTCCCCTATCCACAGAAAATCTAGAAGGCGCTAAAATGTCTTTGAGATTTTTGGTACGACGAAACGCTGGAAAAATCGATTTAGATGGAAAAATCTCTAATAACTCGGGCGAAGATCTTAAAAGATTCTCCAATCAGCATAAACGGTGCCCAGTCGCGGACCATGTTAAAGCCGTTACTTCTCATCCATTTCATGGCCTGGTGAAGAGATTCGCTGGCACTCTCCCCACGAACAAGATGCTCGTAGAAACGACACACCAGCTGCTCTGTTGTTATGTCACTTATGGCCCATAGAGCCACCAAAACCGACCGTGCACCGGATCCTAAGAACGCTCGATCGATTCCAATAACTCCCTCGGCTTTAATCTGTCCACGAGCACTACGACAACAGCTAAGTACCACAAGTTTAGCTCGAAGTTGAACTTGTGCAATGTCAGACATCGTCAAAAGGTAATCTTCTTCTTCTGGAATCGTATTACGAGGGCGTACAGGCGAAAGGGCAATTTCTCCTCTTTCGGCATCACCATGTGCTGCAAAATGTATCAAACTCACTGAATGTAACCTTTAAGTACAGCCTGTTTTGTTGCTTGCTGTCCTAACAAAGGTTGAACACCCAACAGTTGTCCAATCATGACTGATTCATTTCCTGCACAGCGTAATCTTGAAAAAGAAGTTAACTTTCCTTTCAATACACAGTACCAACATCAGGATCTCCTATTATCAGTGCACCTGTCTGACTATGATAGTCAGCGCGGCTGTCCTGAATGAGCTTGAGAGTTGTCAAAGAAGGGACTATGCGGATCCTAAAGTTCTCTGATAAATACCTCCCACCTTCATCCGTTAGAGCTGGAAATGAAACTTGGTTTAATGAGCGATCAGGAACAACAATGATCTCCGGCTCCTCAAGTAGATCAGCTACCGGACTGATCAACATTCTTAATACAAAGACAGGTCCCATTCAGAGTTTTGACTTTCTTCATCGTCTACCTCCACAAGTCTCAGGGCTGCGAAGCTCTCAAGGTAATTTAAAGATCGATCTTCGCATTCTTGATCGCCTAAAATACCAAAGCTTCGAAAGCATTTAGCGAAGAAATCATCTAATTTGCCAACTAAACTGGCACCAACTATTTCTCATCAACTATTGCTGTTCGGAAATGAATGATTCCACTTGTCTTGAGAAACCAGAAAAACAGATTATAAGCATTGTAAGAAATGTACAAACAAGAAGAGTTACTTTCTTGTTCATAATATTTTCAATACCACTCCACGTTTGTGATCAGCTGAAATTTGGCTTTCAGCAAAATACTGAGACGACATCAAGTCTGCTAACGCTCTTGCCCGTGCCAGCTCTAAAACATAAAGGCCATGGTTCGGATTCCCCGCAAAACAGAAGAATGTACTAAGATTTCGGTAGGGAAAATCGCGAACGTCTGAAGACGATACCTTAAAATCGTCGTTGTTCCTTAAGAAATTTCGTAAAGATTCACTTTTGTTCATACTAAGAAACAGACAATCAAACGCTTCCTGAACCTTGTTTTGACCTAACTTTACTCTTGTAAGAAGACAAAGAATTTCGAACTCCCTTTTTAAGTCTTTAATATCTCGAGTAATTGACAGGGCCAGCTTGGTATAACCTTCAGCCGTAACAAATTCACAAGAGATTGATTCCGTAATCAGCTGCTTCACCTTCTTTGTCACCAATTTGTTAACTGATGACAAGGGCTTTCTCAAGACATTCCTTAGCTTTTCATATTGGCCAAGAGATTGGAACACAGCTCCCAATTTCCGTAGGACCTGGCTTCTCCCTTTTTGTCACCAATTTGTATTTTGATGGCAAGGGCTTTCTCAAGATATTCTTGAGCTTTGTCATGTTGGCCAAGAGACTGAAACACAGCTCCTAAGTTTCCGTACGAGTTGGCTTCTCCTTTCTTAAAATTAAGTGTAAACGTTCTCTGGTAAAAGTTTAAAAAGACTATGAGCTTTCGACAGACTGAACTGCTGTCTTCAGCGAATAAAAACTTGTGAAGAATAAAAGCGAAATAAATTAAAATAAAACGGAGACTGATTTCGCATAAAATTAAAAGATAAAGTATGTGCAAAAAAGAATGTAACAATGCTAAGAAAATTACACTGTAAAATGAAAAGAGCCAAATCGGCTCCAAAGACCAAATCGACCCCAACGTCTCTAGGGCCAATTTGGCCCATGTTGGGCCGTTTTGGACAAACATAAGCCAAAACAGCTCTGGATGGTACCCATTGGGCCCCTGTTAATTCTGAATTGCCCCACGAAATTCTATTTTGGCATTTCCTCTCAACTGATTTGGCCCTTCCAAGAACCAAAAAGGAAATGCCGATTTGGCCCCAACAATGGCTAATATGGTACAATATCAATAAATTGCACACAAAAAGATCTAGATATATTTCATCATGTTTATTATTGAAAACTATAATGCTATGTACATACAATGCACATTCCCTAAAAATGAAAGTGGCATGTTAGATTATGTATTTATCTTGTCCTTGATTTGCAAACTTATACAAGAGTACTTGGAATACATGCAGCAGGATACTTGCAGACATATACACATGTGTCACAAAATCAAAAGAAACACTGTAAATCTTGCTGTGTTATTCGAATTCCAGATCTCCCAATGGTCAATTATTTTGCATCTCTGAAATAGCAAAATAGCTTGGGATAACTATGCGCCTCTGCAAATGATATCTGAGTACTTTCCAGCTCGTGGTTGACCTCTAAGTCGTGTAAAAAGGCTGAGTCGAAACGAGCGGTCATATTGGAGGTCAGCACGTCATGTAAGACTACATGAAGTCGTAACCATATTGGATTTGAATGCTCATAGACCCTGGGAACGAGTGCGATAACCCATGATGCAATTCTGTGAAACGCGCGGTTCGTTTCAACGGTCAAACGATTACAGCAGTAGTGTAGCAGCTATCCAAAGCTGCTTTAGCTGCTTTAGCTGTTTTAGGGATAGGGGCATGTTTCTGTTGTTTGTTCTATTGTACTCTCCAAGGGTATCAAGCCAATCATGGTGCAACGATATTTAACTTCTTACTTTGCTAATCGTCGATGATGATACAGGTGAATACGACAAAAATCGTGGTTCATACAAAAATGGAAAACTTCTTGTGAGATTATCTGTTGGAATAACAGTGATTGTGTTGCTGTTTTGACCATCAACCAATGGGTCCGTAATGGCGTCACAGATTGAACAACATCGAGATGTTATGGCTCTAGGAAGAAATGTAAGTATAAAGAACCGCAAGCCTTCTGGATTAGGACTTTAAAAAACAGTGTTTTTGATGTGTTTTTGCTATGATATGATTTGTCACCAAACTCGATCTAGGCCATGGCAAATATGCTCCAGCCAGTCGATCTTTCTCTTTCTTCTTGTCCATTTCAGCTTTTATGAGTTACAATCAAAACTTAAACCAAAAAGAATTGAAAGCATGCCATTGAACTTGATCTGAAATCATGTTTCTCTTATGAAAAATTGCTTTTAATGTCTATGTAGCCTTTTAAGTGGTGAAAATGAACAAAACTTATCTGATTTTAATCACATTCTGATATACTGTAAAATAATTTATATAAGTGTAATGAAGATTAATGTTGGCAAGCCATTGCATTTTGTTGCAGTTATATACATGTAACATTTAAATTGTTGTTTCTCTTGTTATTTCACATTTTAGTTTTGACTCTGGGCTTTAATGACACAGCTTTTTACATGTAAGTACACATTACAAGTAGTATTGCTGTTTGATTGCACATGTACAGTATGTTCCATATTTGCAATTTCACAGAACTCACTGTCCAGTGGCTTAAGTTATGTGGCTCCCGTGAACCCTGTGCTATTCCAGACCTGGGGCCCGTTTCTCGAAGCTCCTGGTAATCACCGGGCCCGTTAAGCTGTTTTGTTTTTAATTAAGGATAGCCGTTTCAAAAGTTTTGAAAATGGTAGACAGTGGTACAGTAAAGTTATCAGCTAACAAAACAAAATGGACTTCATTAGAGGTCAGAACACACCCTACTTTTCTTCAGACTTTGATTTCGAAATATGATTTCGGGCTCGTTAAGTTACTGGGACTTTTGAGAAACGGGCCCCTGTTTTTTTGCTATATTGGGGGTGATCTGGTTCAGATCAGTATTCAAAGATTACTTGGATCATTGTACATGAAAGGATAACAATAGCAATTATTACAACCCCACACTGATTACATACATGTATTCATCAGCTCCTTCAGAGAAATGCACCATGATACGAGTGATCTTTGTTCACTAGTCCTAATCCAGATCACCCTTAAAGGGAAGCACCCCTTACATGTAGAAGTGTTTTCCTTATCTTGTTGCTATTTTATTACTATTTTAAAGCTCTACTAGATGGAATTATCTATACTTTATTTCCATTTGACTGGTATCTTTTGACTCACTGTGTTTTCACTGACTTCTGTAAATTCCTAGGAATTCTCTTATCAAACCAGCTGTTTTCTTCAGATTTAAAGGGCTATGTCACGGTATTTTGAGTTATTTTGACCATCGACAAAATTACCTTGAAATTGAAGGAAACCTAAAAATAATACTTTACAAAGATGGAAAAACATCAAAGAGATATTCCAGATAATAATAAACCATAAAGAAACAGGTTGTTTAAGGATGGAGAAGATTGACACGGATTACAAACAACAAAATTGGAAAATTTAGGCTAAATATTTCAAATCGTTTAGCTGTGACGTAGCTCCTTTTAATTAAAACCCCTGTACAGAGGTGTTAACTGTTTGAAGGTTGATTGAGAACTGTTCTGGTTGAATTACTGTACATGTATTTCCTCGAATGATAGCCGTCCCTCGATTAATTGCCTCCCTCGAATAATTGCCCCCACCCAAGACTGTTGCCAAACAAGTATTTCAAGGAGCCCAGAAGAGCAAAAGCCGAAAAGTTAGGAGCCCAACAGGTAATGT
>JAHPZR010010300.1:0-10000 GCA_019787425.1 Platygyra sinensis
AAGTTATAATTTTTGTTTTAATATTTTTTTTTCAATTGACAGATTTGTTACGTAATAATATGTTAGAGCAAGCACTTATGAAACTAAAAATGTTCTCCCCTCCCTCCAAAATATGAATCTTGGTGTTACATTACACTCCCCTCCCCCATAAAGGCCACTCTCTACAATGCCCCCTTAAAACCGTTGTAGAGTGGTACTGGTCGGACTGCATCAAGCTTGCAGGTCGCTAAAAAACGTTAGGGTGGGGATAGCCAGTGCATCTAACTCCATCTATTTTCAAACTGAAAAAAAAAAGAAGCATTAACGTTTGCAATGCTACCTATCGCTTTTTCCTTGTCCGTTCCTAGCTTCCCAGGAAATAACTTTTTTCTCCAAATTCCCTCCTCCCCCAACCCCCGAGTTTTCCCATCCCCGTTTCTTTCACGGTTTTTCTGTTGTTGTTCTTTCATTTTCTTTTACAGCCTTGGAGACGTTTTTAAATATTTAAACCTGTTAAGTGTTTCAGATGCCTAGCTTAAATTGCGTGACTAAATAAAGCAAATACACAACCTGCTGATCGGCCCTTCCTCTTTCAGAGTCTTCTACATGGCGTAGTCTGTAATGCTCTGTGCGACACTTGCCACAAATGGCTGATACAGATGAAATGGATAAAGATTAAAAATGTGACTACTTACTTCAACCCCCCAAAATCGAATTTTATACATAGTTTCTGGGACAGCTAAAAGTTAGACATTTTCAATCAGTATTATTATCATCAGTAAAAGTGAAAAAATACGAGCACTTAAAACATTTTAAGGAAATAACGCGAAAGGAATGATTACTTTTAATTAATTGAATTTCATGTTCTAAAATGTCTGAAAAGCGTTTATGGTTCGTAGTTTATGGTTTCTGTTTATGTAGGCGTGTCACGCTGTAGCCTTTGTCACGACAACACTTGAAAACACTTTTAAGACAAAAAGAGGCTTCCGTTCTGAATAAAAGTTGCTTGTTTGCTCGCCCTTGTTTAGTTAACTGTCTCTTGTTTGATTTATAGCACATCCAAGGAAATTTACCCCCACCCGCCGCGCTTCTGTTTTCATATGCCGAGAGAGTGGCGTTCTAAAATTTGCAACTTGATGCCAGCGCTTTCACTAAAATAGTCGTACTCGACACGCCTAGAGTGCCGAGAGCATTTCGTAATATTTATGACAAACGTAATTTACCAGGTAAAATCAACAAAATGATTTCAAAGTAATAAGAAGGTACTCACTGGACCCAACTGGGACAACAGCATTGTGTGAAGCAAAGATTTCCTTCGACACTACATGATTGACACGGCGTGGGTCCTTGACCTGCTTGCGTTGACCTTTGTGCGATGGATAGCAACATGTCGAACTTTTACTACGACCTCTCCAGTCGACTGTCAGGTCTCTCCTATGTTTAAGGACAAATGGTCAAGGTTGCTACTCTGTCTTGAGATAAATCGAAGTGTCCAGCTCTGTTTAAAATGAGCTCCTTCTCAGTGATTTCTATTCCTTCGGATCGCCATCCTCGCTTGCTACTCACGCCAAGTCCAAGTAAGCGTTGTGTTATGTCTTCTTTACAAGCATCCAGCGGCAGAACATTTGTGCTAGATCCGTAAGAACTACAAGGTGACTCTTGCGAAGCGAACGAACAGTTCATATTTCAAAGCAAGTGTGGTAAAACGAAAGTACGCTAATCATCGGTAAGTCGTCAATGAAACCTGATAACCCAGCTACGCGTGAGACATAGAGATGCCATTGCTCGATCTCAAATTACTCACCCACAATTATACGTGTAAGTAGTTTATTAATTTCTCAATTTTATAGTCTGGCCAGCAAAAAGTTTCTGAAAAATCCAAATAAAAAAATTATCACCTGAAACTTTATATCACTGAAACTTCGTCGCACGGACAATTTAAAAATCGTCCAGTCGTTTCTTTATAATTAATTCTAATTAATACGTCTGCTTTATAATTTATATCATACCTGCTGCTCCAAAGTAAGGATGATTTCTTTTCATTGCAGTATCCTTTCCAAGTTATTTTTTTATACGGATGATGAAGTTTTCAGCCGTCTAAGCTTACAATTTAAAGGGCATTACTAAAAAGCAAGGTTACATGTTTTATGCAAAATACTGCAAAATCACGTTCACGAAATTAGGCTTCCTGTGAGAAGAGTTTCTTGTGCCAATCAATACTTTTTTTCTTTTGACTTAGAAGGGTATAGACTATTGTAAGATGGAATTATTTAACAAATAAACAGCCGCACTTTCAAGAAAATGCACTTCAAAAATCGCCCAAATTCGCTGTCCTGTAACAGTCACGCAACATACCTGGATTTAAACCCTTGTGCAAAATTACCGTTACATTAAATATTTCATTTTATGCAACCAAAACGTTTGTTTTAAGGTACTTTAGCTTCAGAAAAAAATCTGTGCAGTAATTCCTTAAGGGAAAATTGTTTTAGACCCGAGAAATTGGCATTGTTTTTGGTGGTTTTTAGGGCTTCCCTTGGCCGAAAACTAGGGGGGTGGTCAATCTCGGGACTGAGACTCCGAGAAATCTTGTTAATGTCACCAAAGTTAATCTTACCAGCTTAGTTTTAAATGGTGAAAAAATAAAGGAAATCGGTTGACCCCAATCTTTTGGCACTGCCCGGTTTTCTCTGACAATGACTCTTAATTCTTCACTTAAATTTCAATTTTCCAAATCCATCAAATCTTCAACATTTCATATTTTCCTCAATTTAATCTATCTTGCAAGAAAAAACATCTCTTTCACAAAATGCCCAAAATCACCCAAAATTTACAAAAACCGCGCAAAACATTGGTAAATGTGGAGGAATTTGGCGTTGCTTGAAACGTGAACGAGATATTGGCACAAAGCCACGCTGAGCGACGTCAAAAGAGCCTTCAGGTAAAATCTCGCAATAATAGTTTTTCGAAAGGGACGGACAGACAGACAGACAGACAGACAACCTTTATTTAAGCACGATAAGTTAAAAAGCTGTGCAGCTTGTGGGGTCGTGCGTGAATACTAAAACCTAAAACCTAAGAATAAAATATGTACATAATGAATAACAAATTATAATCAACTATTTAAATTAAAAACTAATACTTAACTGTGTATATATGTACATCGTTAAAAAACCTTAAATCCCCTAAATATAAATGAAATCTTTACGTCTAAAATTTGTGGTAGTTATAGAGGTCTCTTTGAAAGTCAACTCTTTAAAATGTCCATTGAACAGATTTTCTTTTTCAGGTTTTTATAACTTGTGCTTGAAAAATTCTTATCATTAGAAATTAAAATATTCCACAACACAGAGCCTCTATGAGCAATAGAGTTTTTGCCATAGATAGAGTTGAAACGAGGCACCGTAAGAGAGTCTGACGCTCGTAAAGAGTAACCTGTGGGACGTTTCGTCACGATGTTATCTGATAGCACTTGTGGGAGCTCATCATGAAAAGCTTTGTGTATGAGCTTTAACAGAACTAGTTTATAACAATAGCTCAACGAATGCCAATCAGCTTGAAGTAACACGTCCGATGATCTCATGTCCTTTGGTAAGTTGAAAATAATCCTTGCCGCTCTACAGTGCAATCGTTCCAATGAATCAAAAAGATCAGCATTGAAGCACGACCCCCACAAAACGAGGCCGTAAGTTACTGATGGAAATATGACTTTGAAATAAAAGTTAATAAGAACATCCTTTGGTAAAAACCTCGACCGCCTAATTAGGTCTAGTTTCTTTGCGAAAGTCTTTTTGAGATCCAACATGTGTGGCACCCAGGAGAGTTTATCATCAACCGTTATACCCAGTAAGCGAGATTTCTTGACCCACTCTATGGCATCAGTGCCGATGTAAATTGGCGCAACTGGCCCCATTGGGCGGGTTTTACAGATAAGCATAGCTTCGCTTTTTTGCGGATGCGGGGTTAGGCGATTTAAAATACACCAGTCGTACAGTTCATCTAAAGCTTTGTCCAACTGAGCAACCGCTTCGTCTACCGTTTTTTTAATACAGTAAATCGTAACGTCATCAGCGAATAAGTAAACGGAGCCTGACTTTATACTTGACGGTAGATCGTTGGCAAACAGAGAGAACAGTGTAGGGCCAAGCACTGATCCCTGTGGTATACCAACGGATACAGGCATGGTATCAGAGTTTTGTCCATTAACAACTGTATACTGCTTTCGCCCATCTAAATAACCTGCAATCCAACCCAGTGCTTGATCACGAATGCCGAAGTTCGTGCGCAGTTTCTCCAACAAGACCCGGTGCGAGACACTGTCAAACGCTTTGCGAAAATCGACAAAGGCCACAGCCACTATGAGACCGGAATCAACAGCCATTCTCCATGTTTCCGTGAGATGAACTAGCAAGAGTTCGGTTGAATACCCCTGTCGATAAGCCCATTGTCTGTCAGAAGCTAACCTGTGTTCCTTGAAGACATGATGTACCAGGGAATCATTCACCTCTGATTCTAGGATTTTGCTCGGAATGCTGAGGAGCGAGATCGGCCTGTAATTTCCTATCTCTGTCGCGTCGCCTTTCTTAAAGATCGGTGTGAGCTTTGCTATTTTCCAGCTTGAATAGAGAGATTCGCTTTCAATACTGGCATCGAACAGCCTATACATAGATGGTACAATGTCGTCCCCCGCAAGCTTTAGTAATTTAGATGATAAGCAGTCAGGGCCCGTAGACTTATTTGACTTCAGTTCGTTGACTTTCCTGCATATTCTCTGTGGAGAAATCTCAACTCGAGATAGCAGCGGCGGTGACGTATCTCTATAAGCGGCTATTGTTGCGTTACCAGTTGGTATAGGTAGTTTGGCTGCAATATTCGTACCAATGTTAGCAAAGAACGAGTTCATCAGGCCGGCCTTTTCTTTGTCGCTTAACACTAAAGAATCATCACACTTTTTCAGAGGCCCTATGAGTTTGCGTACCCTCGAGCTAGTTGCGTCCTTCACCAATTTCCAATAGGCACTCGAACTCCTAACCTCGTTAAACATCTTTGAAAAATATAAAGCTTTAGCACGTCTTAAATCCGAGGTTACTTTGTTTCTAGCTCTCTTATAATCCGACCACAATTTTGCACTTTTTGATGCAACAGCAGCTTTAAACAACTTGTATCTTCGATTCATTGCTAAACGAATGTCATTTGTTATCCAGGGCGCAGAAGATGCTCTGATCTTGATCTCCTTCCGTGGAGCGTGCTGGTCACAGATATCAGAATAAAGTTGTTGCCAGAACCACATTTGATCGTCAGGATCGTCAAAAATAGACCCAACGTAGAAGGGGGCTGCACGAATATCCTCTTTGAATTTTTTCTCATTGAAGTTTCTGAACTGCCTTACGCAAATTATCTTCGGAGGTGGTCTTTTGTTCTTCAACATTATTGTTGAATAAATTAGGTTGTGGTCTGAAATTCCCAGCGGGTGTGTTCCGACTGAACTAACCAGATCCTTTCTTGTAGTTACAATTAGGTCAATTAATGTACTCGACGATGGTGTTTCTCTGGTTGGTTCCTTGACGATGTTTTGCAAATTAAGCGCATCAAAGATATGAAGCAGTTTAACGGCGGTAGGATCACATTTGGTAGTAGATATTGATTTCAGATCACAATTAAAATCCCCTAACAAGATAATATTGGACGTTTTAAGCCAGGCTTTCTCCAAGGGGGACATAATAAGCTCAAAAAACTTCCCGTCGTTCGGTGGTCTATACATAACCGAAAACAAAACAGAGCAACTTGGGAATCTGACCTGCATCCAGATAGCCTCGAGGCCTTCAACAAACAAGTCTTTCCTATGCACAGCACGTAAATATTAGACAATTAGAAATGTGATGAGGGGGGAGTGCGGGGAGAAAAATATTCATGCCAGGGAGGATGACTGAAAAAAATGCGCAAAGACGAAGGGAAAAAAAAATTCCAGCAGAGTGATGAATTACATTGTCGCGCTTACAAACTGTACCCACCTAACTCAAGTAGTTTAAGGCCTGGGTCAAAGGCTTTTTCTGGTGAAAATAACCTATTAATTGTATTTCAAAAGGTACAAATGCCAATGGAACCAAATTTAGCACACAGTTAGATTTTAACGTCCTGAAAATTTCACAGTAGAATTGGTACTTCTGGCAGGTCACGTGACATGTCACGTAAGGATAAGCGGAAAATAGCCGTTATTTGAAGAATTGGTAGCGGTTTTTAGTAATATCATCCAGCAAACGCGCGTTTTAGATGCAGGGCAATTATTTTAATCCTCTCACGTTTGGAATGACCGTCCCTCTTTTCGCAGCAAAATATTATAGGGTGAAAGGTGGTTTTTTAAAATAAAATTCGACTTTTGATTATTTATATCTGCTAAAAATGAGCCGCAGGCGAGTGTTTTCTACATTTCTCGAGTGTTCTCGAATGACCGGCGTGTTTTATCACAGTGTAATACACGACTTAGGCTTCTTTATTTGCTTTAAAATATAAATATTACGCGCGCAAAACAATATAACACGCCTTTTCTATGTTTTATACTCTGATAAAACATGGGTTTTAGACCAATCAGAGCGCGCGCATTATCATTGTTCAAGTCCAAACGATACATTTTTTAAATGTTTCGGCTGAAAATCGTGGGAAACTCACCAAAAATTGCTTCAATTTTGCAAAATGTTTTCGGGGGCATGAAACCTCCAGAACCCCTAGTTGTGTGGGTCTTGTGGCCTCACATTTGCTACTGGAAGGTTACTCGCACAACCCTAGCTTAAACCTTGAATCACTGCATGTTAAGAATGACTTTTATTACCAGAGTAATGAAGCAATAAAATTGATATTTCCCTAAACATCAAACCAAAAAGGCAATGCCGCGAGCCCCATTTTAGACAATAGCACGTGGATGTGCCTGATACTTGGTTATACTTCCCCTTGTAAAACTTTGACAGGAAAGCAAAACGACCGTGTGAAAGTAAAAAAAATATTACAAAATTATTAAAAGTAGTGGATTTAGCTGTGCAATGCTCTGCTAGCTTCCAGGGAAATCGTTTGCGAATTGCCCAAAACTGCGTGTCCGGGTTATTCAGGTGTCAAAATTGTTTCTCTAAGAATATTATGAAGAGGAAACTCTGTGTTAATCTAGTATGCCCTATAATTTTTTTAAAAATTGGCAAGACTGGGATGCCATACTTTTATGAGTCTGATACGAATACTTGTCTTGGTGAGTTCTCGCACACAGTATCATGTTACTCGATTTACTCGACATCAAATCAAGCGGTGTCTTTGGCATATTTGTTGTTCATTTAGAAGCATCGAAAAGGCATGGTTTCCGTAAAAAGGTCCATTTCGGATATCAGTTAGGGTAAAAATCTCTCTATGAGCTCTCCTGATTTAGTAGCAACTTTAATGATTAGCGGAAAAGAGTCTCCCGAACGGTCAAATGTGAGTTAGCGAACGATTGTTGTTGACATTGACCCCAACTGTTTACACTACCGGCTTCGGCGATGACTCAACTAAAATTAATATTACAGAAATCTTATAAAAAGAAACAAGAAAATAAAAGGAAAAGGTGTTGGAAAAGTATGAAATAATCATAAAAGGCTGCTCATTTCTATGAGGACAAGACATTTTAAATCAACGCCTTCTTCAACCAAGAATGCGTGATGCGTGACGGAACGGTCGTGATGACGATCGGTAGTGGTCAGTCAAAAGAAACGTGAGGCTTGAGAGATTTCTCGATATTTTGGCGTAAAATAAGTCTCATCGAGTTCTCCAAGCGTTAAAACTCAATAAATCTAATCAGGTAATGTCGCTGAGAAACTCCAAACCGCATTTTAGTCAACGGATGAGATTCGTCATTTCCACACAAATTGTTGAAATTTCCGCTACTTTGTCGAATTTTTTGCGTGTCAAAATTATGAGTGCCCACAACTTTTAATACAGATATTTGTAGCTTAGGCCTAGTACATTACGCTGATAACAGTCATCATTCATGAAGAAGTCCCACTTTTGAAAAAAATCTGTTTGTTTGGAGGCTATATCAGCAAAGGTGGCAAAGACGTCTTTAAGAGGATCACGTTAAGACGTAATAACATGGCTTGCATTTAAGATAAGCAGATAGTTTTTAGTTGTGTGGAAAAAAGAAAGAATTATGGAGTAATTCTGGAAGAATTAGGTCGTTTCATCAAATGTGCAAAGTTTGAGCAAGCATAACGTAACCCCCAATTTTTGGGGCTTAAATTTCCGGTTTTTGTGGTTTTCGGGGTGCCTACAAAAAAAATTCCTAAAAAATTTAAAAAAGCGAATCTATCGAAATAAAGGGCATTTTCGTTCATTGCATATGTTATTTGACTTGTGTAGAAAAAATGAAGGCAATCCATTTTCCACGGAAATTTGAGTGGTCGGTTCTTACACGGACACGCTCTTAACACCTAAGCAGGAGAAGGAATAATGACCATATCATATAACTAAATTTACGCTAAAACCAGAAGGTAAAGAGGGTCAAACAATGAATAGTTCGATGCAAGTGTATTAATTAATCACATTTTTGATTCTCGAGATGTGTCTTTTGTTTACTAGTATTTCTATAATAACCAAATCAATGCGCGCGCTATGATGGTCGGTTCTTCTCGTGTTCTACCAACATCACTCGGGGTTTATTTTACAGATTCCATGTTGCCGTGCGTCTGTTAAGTAATAGATCACAGATGACTTCAAAATGTGGTAAGAACGAAAAAGTGGAACACGAGGCGATAGCCGAGTGTGCCACTGATGTTCTTACCACATTTTAACGTCTTCTGTGATTGATTACTGAACAGACGCACGGCAACATTGAATATATTTGTTTTATAAAATAACGAAACAAACTACGAGAGATAAAGTTTTATTTCAACATAACGCGAAAGTTGACCCTTGCCCTGCCTTTGCCTACTTTGGCGAACACGAAAAAAAGCCATTTGACGCAATCTATTATCTATCCAAAATGAAGTAATCTCATTGGTTGCTATGCGTAGCAAAAAATTGTGACTGGTCCAGGGAAATCACGCCACTGCTAAACCTCGTTCGAGCAGCTCGACACGGTCTCTCCTCTTGAAATGGTCAAGTTAGTTTTTGTCATCAGAGCAGGCCCGTGAACCGAAAAATTTGGACGTTGCGTTAAAATTGCAGGAGTTGAGAAAATATCCTCCGGAAAACTTGTTGTTGCGGTCAACGGAGAGCCCATTTGATTCAAGTTTTGAATGAAAGGATAATTTGTAACGTTTAAAATTTTTGTCTTCTGTGGCTGGTGATTCTCAAAAAAATTTGATATAATGTCGGAGACACATGTTAGCTGCTATACAGTGGGCCGTGAGCTGTGGTTAGCCCTGCTTAGTTCGCTGCAGTGCCCTGAAATGGACCGGAATACTTGCATCGCCGGAAAAGCAATGTTTTGTGCTTATTTGAAATGATTTTAAAAGCGTTGATTTCATGCTTCATTCCTGACATCAATCAGTGTGTCAACAGTTATTTTGAGACCGGGAAAAGTTGATTTTTTTAGATAAATTAATCTCGGTAACATTTTGTCTATAGGATTTGTTAAATTCAAGATAAAGCAATGATTCCCGGCTTACCAATACCAATTTTGTGCTTAGTTTAGTCTCGTTCGAAGGCCGACTAAGACTGTAAAATCTTTTTTTTTTTTTTTTCTGAATCTTTTTCTAAAAGTAATGGCTTTATCGTTCTTCTTCCTGCTTCTCGAATCTGTTCAATGCCTCTGCAAGGCTTTTTTGTACCGTATCTTTTGCTTAGCCACGTAAAATGTTATCTGGCCTAAATTCTCAAAAGTTTCCGCCATTTTAAAACACAGTGCAAAAACGCCATCATGATGACGTAAATTATGCGTCTGTCCTCAAATAGATCACAGGCAAGAACCAATCAAAATGTGAGAATAAGCCTATAAACCATAGAAACTTGTGGTCTACTGCATATGAAGTGATTTTTTTTGCATAATTTTACCGTCCAATATGGAAAT
>JAHPZR010010300.1:15000-20000 GCA_019787425.1 Platygyra sinensis
CTGAATGTTCCAAACATCAAAAACTGAACAATGACAAATACTTAAGCATGAAAGAACAAATGCTAGCAGCCATTACGGAAAAGAAAGTGCAAATTTGGCACTCTCTTCTGAGGGATTCCATTGAACGGCACTACGCTCCACAGCAGATAAGGCTGAATGCCCAGCTTCTTAGTGTAAACAAGGTACAGCATGAATTTCACCATCATTTTGTCCCAGCTTAATATCAAAGACGTACTGGAGAAAGGGATCACACCCTCCTTGCAGGGAGATCAGCTGAATTTATTATTAAAAAATTGCAATTCATGGCAAAAAACCTTGAAAGCCCAAGGCAGGTTAGCCAAGTCAACAAGGCATGATCTATTACTTGATTTTGCCTTTAATCATATTTAGCACTTACATGCAGAGTCTTTTAATTGAACTGAATGGAAATTATATTCTACAGTTTCTGTATAACTTTGATCTGCTAACAGTTTACAATATATGAAGTCATTTAATTCAAATATCAATGCTGCGATTTGAAAGCCATTTAAAAATGTGCAACCAAAGTAAGTTTAGGTATTTTATAAAGTACTGTTTCCAAAAAGACTCTCAAAAAAATCTAGGTAGCCTTTTAAAAAGTTGTTTTTATACGCAACTCGATTTGCATTAATTTGTGTACAGTCACTTTCGTTACGTTTAACTGACAGTGTTCAGCCTAGGGCCAGTCCAAGAAGGAAATGAAGTGATTTTATTTTTACGTTGCGTACATTTAAGCTTACACACTGTAAATATGTTTGAAAAGTTAGGAAAAGTTCGTTCAATCGAACATATAGAAGATCGTGAACACAAGCATTATTATGAAAGTCGAATGCGCCGGCCAACTTCTAAGCTTCAAAGTACTAAATTTAAGAAACTTACCAAGCGATAATATATTGCAGCCAGTGAGTTAACATTAAGAGAACTTAACTAAAATTCAATTCGCCGGCCATAATTTGGAAGACCATAAGAACACGAGTACAGTTAAAGACTGTTATTTACATAATTAAAGGCCACTTACCGCCTGCAGCTTACGACAACTCACTTGTGAAGCATCTCCGACAAAGTCCCAATGTCTTTATAACAATAAGACTCATTTCCGTCCATTGATGGCTTAAAATTCGGAGAAAAATATGCTTCGTTCTCTCCCTCGAGCGCCCATTCGCACAATGCACGCGATGGCACGCGAACTCACAAGCAAAAATAGCCGAGCATGCGCAGTCAGTTTGCCGCTGTGTCCGCTACGATTGGTTTAGCGCGAGCATGCGCAGACAAATCATCCTGTACCCTCTCTCCCCAGCGCTGCGTGACAGGAGAAGGGGTCCCGAACTGGACTAGGGGAGTATATAATAAGCTATACAAAGATATGAAGCGAATAAGCGTGCTACTGGCTTATTGTATCAGACGAAGGCCACGTTTGAAAAAAGAAGAACAATCATACTTATGAAGACAGCTGATAATAACTTGAACTCATTTAACAGCCCCAAGCATAAGAAATCAACAAGAAACAGAAATTAAGTTAGAGGGTCTTAGTTGCGAGGGTAATCGGCATCACCTTTATCACCGTTAGACAAATTGATGACTTGCTATTTTACCAAACTAGAAGTCAAAGTTGCTCCAAACCTTCACAGGTGTCCGTCAGCAAAAAAGATCTTTAGCGCGCTGTTTTCAAGAAAACCTCAACAAACTTATCGCGTGATAAACGCAAAGAAGCGGCCCATAACCAGAAATTACGAACCGTTACCCCCTGCGAAGCGTGACGGAACACTGCCATGTGCTCTGTTCTTATTTGTAGGAAAATGTATGGAAATGATCTTTCAATCGATCGCTGAAGATCTTTAAGTGGTTGAATTTCACAGTCCCAATCCAAAGTTCTTTCGTTGTGGCAATATCTTTAATTTGGAAGTGGTTTCGTTGCCGAACATACTGTAATTCTTGCGGCTTTTGCGTTTGAACAATCGCACAATAAACTACTAGGATCCGCCATACTAACCTTTTAATTTCATGTAAACCATTGACTCTTTTTGAAAGTTTCTTGAGCTTGCTAATGAATGGAATCATCCATCCCAATGTGGAACTTCAAGATCACATGTAGTGCTTTCAATGTCCATAATATTTGGCTCTATTCGAGTTGGATATCTTGCGGCTTTTTCCACTTAAAGATGCTTGAATTTCCCGAAAATTTCTCATCTTTGTGTGCACAGTTTACATAATTGCTCGTACCAAACACTCAATGTACGCGAGCTGTTTTCTCCGCTGCAAGTGTACTTTTGATAACTAAATTTAACCGCCATTTTGAATATGCTTGAAGCTATCCTCCAGGCTACTTTTAGCGAGGTTTTGAACGAGATAGAGCCTGGGACTTGGACTTCCTTGGGGGTTTTCGTACTGCGTGACATATCAGTCACCTATCGAAAATGATTCTCGATCTGATTTAAGGCTGTAAGGCTACTCAAAACTGCTTGAAAAGGCTTCTTATTATACGAAATCGAAAGGGAGAAAAGAGGAGAGTATCGGTAGAGTTTTTAAAAAGATTATTTTAGCGAAATCATCGTAGACATGAAATAATAGTTTCGAAATAACCTTTATGTTGTCGGCTCAAAGTTTGCTTGCCGGTAATGGCGCTAGCGTGCCTTGTTTACAAGAAAGCCGTGAGCCAATCACAACATTGATTGTAGCGACCTATGTAACGCCGCTCGTGGTTCGGAATTTCTGGCTATGCGTTATTTTGTTAACCACAACTCACTGGTACGCTACCCACTATATATCACAGATAAATAGTGAGTAGCTTAGCCAATCACAGAACGGCATTCGTGATGTAACGCCAGTAGATTTATATTAAATATCAATAGTAAGGTTGTGAAATGTAGAATTCGGTAAAATTATATTCTGTCTGCCGATTGCTTTCCTAAGGCAGCAGAGGCTGTAAACGCCAAAACGATCGACTAAAATTCCGGCGAACACATCGGATATCAAGTGAGAGCGATGACACAGAATTGCTTTGTGGTATTAAAAACAAAGCATCAATCTCTCAAAGGGTGTCAACGATTTCTTTTATCTCTATTGTTGGTGATCTTTTTATAGATCACCAACAATAGAGATAAAAGAAATCGTTGACACCCTTTGAGAGATTGATGCTTTGTTTTTAATACCACAAAGCAATTCTGTGTCATCGCTCTCACTTGATATCCGATGTGTTCGCCGGAATTTTAGTCGATCGTTTTGGCGTTTACAGCCTCTGCTGCCTTAGGAAAGCAATCGGCAGACAGAATATAATTTTACCGAATTCTACATTTCACAACCTTACTATTGATATTTAATATAAATCTACTGGCGTTACATCACGAATGCCGTTCTGTGATTGGCTAAGCTACTCACTATTTATCTGTGATATATAGTGGGTAGCGTACCAGTGAGTTGTGGTTAACAAAATAACGCATAGCCAGAAATTCCGAACCACGAGCGGCGTTACATAGGTCGCTACAATCAATGTTGTGATTGGCTCACGGCTTTCTTGTAAACAAGGCACGCTAGCGCCATTACCGGCAAGCAAACTTTGAGCCGACAACATAAAGGTTATTTCGAAACTATTATTTCATGTCTACGATGATTTCGCTAAAATAATCTTTTTAAAAACTCTACCGATACTCTCCTCTTTTCTCCCTTTCGATTTCGTATAATAAGAAGCCTTTTCAAGCAGTTTTGAGTAGCCTTACAGCCTTAAATCAGATCGAGAATCATTTTCGATAGGTGACTGATATGTCACGCAGTACGAAAACCCCCAAGGAAGTCCAAGTCCCAGGCTCTATCTCGTTCAAAACCTCGCTAAAAGTAGCCTGGAGGATAGCTTCAAGCATATTCAAAATGGCGGTTAAATTTAGTTATCAAAAGTACACTTGCAGCGGAGAAAACAGCTCGCGTACATTGAGTGTTTGGTACGAGCAATTATGTAAACTGTGCACACAAAGATGAGAAATTTTCGGGAAATTCAAGCATCTTTAAGTGGAAAAAGCCGCAAGATATCCAACTCGAATAGAGCCAAATATTATGGACATTGAAAGCACTACATGTGATCTTGAAGTTCCACATTGGGATGGATGATTCCATTCATTAGCAAGCTCAAGAAACTTTCAAAAAGAGTCAATGGTTTACATGAAATTAAAAGGTTAGTATGGCGGATCCTAGTAGTTTATTGTGCGATTGTTCAAACGCAAAAGCCGCAAGAATTACAGTATGTTCGGCAACGAAACCACTTCCAAATTAAAGATATTGCCACAACGAAAGAACTTTGGATTGGGACTGTGAAATTCAACCACTTAAAGATCTTCAGCGATCGATTGAAAGATCATTTCCATACATTTTCCTACAAATAAGAACAGAGCACATGGCAGTGTTCCGTCACGCTTCGCAGGGGGTAACGGTTCGTAATTTCTGGTTATGGGCCGCTTCTTTGCGTTTATCACGCGATAAGTTTGTTGAGGTTTTCTTGAAAACAGCGCGCTAAAGATCTTTTTTGCTGACGGACACCTGTGAAGGTTTGGAGCAACTTTGACTTCTAGTTTGGTAAAATAGCAAGTCATCAATTTGTCTAACGGTGATAAAGGTGATGCCGATTACCCTCGCAACTAAGACCCTCTAACTTAATTTCTGTTTCTTGTTGATTTCTTATGCTTGGGGCTGTTAAATGAGTTCAAGTTATTATCAGCTGTCTTCATAAGTATGATTGTTCTTCTTTTTTCAAACGTGGCCTTCGTCTGATACAATAAGCCAGTAGCACGCTTATTCGCTTCATATCTTTGTATAGCTTATTATATACTCCCCTAGTCCAGTTCGGGACCCCTTCTCCTGTCACGCAGCGCTGGGGAGAGAGGGTACAGGATGATTTGTCTGCGCATGCTCGCGCTAAACCAATCGTAGCGGACACAGCGGCAAACTGACTGCGCATGCTCGGCTATTTTTGCTTGTGAGTTCGCGTGCCATCGCGT
>JAHPZR010010300.1:25000-34479 GCA_019787425.1 Platygyra sinensis
CTGCATGTAGCCTAGAGTAACGCAATCTTACTTTAATTTCCTGTTTTCTTCTAGATTCCGAAAAGTCAACAAACACCAAAGTTCGCCGCAGTTTGATCACAGTTAGCAACAAATCTCTCAGCATAGAATATGTCCGTAGTGAAATCACCAAACAGTTCAATAAACTCAAACCAGCAGCACTGTGTCAGCCATTGGGGAAAGTGTGCGTCCTAGGCCCTCCCGGTAAGAAAGGAAACAAAGGTTCTCGAGGGAGACGAGGAGTGCAAGGTGCTAAGGGTAAGAAGGGAATGCAAGGCATCAGGGATTTACCAGGTAGGCACGGTCAACAAGGCATCATGGGAAATCAAGGAGCAAAAGGAGAAAAGGGAGAAAAAGGTACATCACTGAAAAAATATTTCAATTGATATAATATCTGGTGATGATATGCAAGGGCACCCTTAGAATCATAGGAATTGTTTATCCATCCATATATCGTTCTCTAATACCGTTATTCAGTCATCCAGTCGTTCACTGGCTTTGACGCCATTCGTCGGTTCACTTGTTCAGTCCATCCTTCGACTGCTATCTCTGCAGTTGGTGAGTTGGATGGTTAGTTGCTTTACTCCCTGACCTCGCTCCTTCGGATTCGGTTATTCGTTTATTTACCCAACTGTCCACAAACGTTGCTATTTAACTGGATGCCGGAATATTTAAAGTGCGTATAGAGCGAAATCAGTTTTTCAATAATTTGAAAGTTCAACATTTTAAAGACACTATTCCAAAGTTTCAACCGTGTTTGAAGTAAAAAATGGCGATTTTATAACACCTGCAGAAAATTGCGCGATTTTGCTCTCAAAAATAGTCTTCGAATCGCACGGCCAAAATGTCCTGATGACGTAATGTTGTGGACAAGACTACGAGATTGCAATACGATACGGCGTGTATTGGCTGTACACAACATCGATATTCTCGTCGTCATTTGACGATTGAGAGAAATCACTCAATTCAGAATCGCTGGATATGTTGTTTGGCCTCAAAAACCCTTCTTCGTGATTAATTCTGTCCACAAAACACGTCACGAGATAAAATTGCGCAATAGGATCTCGTCCCAGTCTCCTGACCATTTCTTGACAAAAATTGAGCAGTTTTCAGCGCCAATAACATGACTAAATTTTTATTTGTGAGAACTTTAACGTTCTCAATCGATTTATTTCCATATTGGACGGTAAAATTATGCAAAAAAAATCACTTCATATGCAGTAGACCACAAGTTTCTATGGTTTATAGGCTTATTCTCACATTTTGATTGGTTCTTGCCTGTGATCTATTTGAGGACAGACGCATAATTTACGTCATCATGATGGCGTTTTTGCACTGTGTTTTAAAATGGCGGAAACTTTTGAGAATTTAGGCCAGATAACATTTTACGTGGCTAAGCAAAAGATACGGTACAAAAAAGCCTTGCAGAGGCATTGAACAGATTCGAGAAGCAGGAAGAAGAACGATAAAGCCATTACTTTTAGAAAAAGATTCAGAAAAAAAAAAAAAAAAGATTTTACAGTCTTAGTCGGCCTTCGAACGAGACTAAACTAAGCACAAAATTGGTATTGGTAAGCCGGGAATCATTGCTTTATCTTGAATTTAACAAATCCTATAGACAAAATGTTACCGAGATTAATTTATCTAAAAAAATCAACTTTTCCCGGTCTCAAAATAACTGTTGACACACTGATTGATGTCAGGAATGAAGCATGAAATCAACGCTTTTAAAATCATTTCAAATAAGCACAAAACATTGCTTTTCCGGCGATGCAAGTATTCCGGTCCATTTCAGGGCACTGCAGCGAACTAAGCAGGGCTAACCACAGCTCACGGCCCACTGTATAGCAGCTAACATGTGTCTCCGACATTATATCAAATTTTTTTGAGAATCACCAGCCACAGAAGACAAAAATTTTAAACGTTACAAATTATCCTTTCATTCAAAACTTGAATCAAATGGGCTCTCCGTTGACCGCAACAACAAGTTTTCCGGAGGATATTTTCTCAACTCCTGCAATTTTAACGCAACGTCCAAATTTTTCGGTTCACGGGCCTGCTCTGATGACAAAAACTAACTTGACCATTTCAAGAGGAGAGACCGTGTCGAGCTGCTCGAACGAGGTTTAGCAGTGGCGTGATTTCCCTGGACCAGTCACAATTTTTTGCTACGCATAGCAACCAATGAGATTACTTCATTTTGGATAGATAATAGATTGCGTCAAATGGCTTTTTTTCGTGTTCGCCAAAGTAGGCAAAGGCAGGGCAAGGGTCAACTTTCGCGTTATGTTGAAATAAAACTTTATCTCTCGTAGTTTGTTTCGTTATTTTATAAAACAAATATATTCAATGTTGCCGTGCGTCTGTTCAGTAATCAATCACAGAAGACGTTAAAATGTGGTAAGAACATCAGTGGCACACTCGGCTATCGCCTCGTGTTCCACTTTTTCGTTCTTACCACATTTTGAAGTCATCTGTGATCTATTACTTAACAGACGCACGGCAACATGGAATCTGTAAAATAAACCCCGAGTGATGTTGGTAGAACACGAGAAGAACCGACCATCATAGCGCGCGCATTGATTTGGTTATTATAGAAATACTAGTAAACAAAAGACACATCTCGAGAATCAAAAATGTGATTAATTAATACACTTGCATCGAACTATTCATTGTTTGACCCTCTTTACCTTCTGGTTTTAGCGTAAATTTAGTTATATGATATGGTCATTATTCCTTCTCCTGCTTAGGTGTTAAGAGCGTGTCCGTGTAAGAACCGACCACTCAAATTTCCGTGGAAAATGGATTGCCTTCATTTTTTCTACACAAGTCAAATAACATATGCAATGAACGAAAATGCCCTTTATTTCGATAGATTCGCTTTTTTAAATTTTTTAGGAATTTTTTTTGTAGGCACCCCGAAAACCACAAAAACCGGAAATTTAAGCCCCAAAAATTGGGGGTTACGTTATGCTTGCTCAAACTTTGCACATTTGATGAAACGACCTAATTCTTCCAGAATTACTCCATAATTCTTTCTTTTTTCCACACAACTAAAAACTATCTGCTTATCTTAAATGCAAGCCATGTTATTACGTCTTAACGTGATCCTCTTAAAGACGTCTTTGCCACCTTTGCTGATATAGCCTCCAAACAAACAGATTTTTTTCAAAAGTGGGACTTCTTCATGAATGATGACTGTTATCAGCGTAATGTACTAGGCCTAAGCTACAAATATCTGTATTAAAAGTTGTGGGCACTCATAATTTTGACACACAAAAAATTCGACAAAGTAGCAGAAATTTCAACAATTTGTGTGGAAATGACGAATCTCATCCGTTGACTAAAATGCGGTTTGGAGTTTCTCAGCGACATTACCTGATTAGATTTATTGAGTTTTAACGCTTGGAGAACTCGATGAGACTTATTTTACGCCAAAATATCGAGAAATCTCTCAAGCCTCACGTTTCTTTTGACTGACCACTACCGATCGTCATCACGACCGTTCCGTCACGCATCACGCATTCTTGGTTGAAGAAGGCGTTGATTTAAAATGTCTTGTCCTCATAGAAATGAGCAGCCTTTTATGATTATTTCATACTTTTCCAACACCTTTTCCTTTTATTTTCTTGTTTCTTTTTATAAGATTTCTGTAATATTAATTTTAGTTGAGTCATCGCCGAAGCCGGTAGTGTAAACAGTTGGGGTCAATGTCAACAACAATCATTCGCTAACTCACATTTGACCGTTCCGGAGACTCTTTTCCGCTAATCATTAAAGTTGCTACTAAATCAGGAGAGCTCATAGAGAGATTTTTACCCTAACTGATATCCGAAATGGACCTTTTTACGGAAACCATGCCTTTTCGATGCTTCTAAATGAACAACAAATATGCCAAAGACACCGCTTGATTTGATGTCGAGTAAATCGAGTAACATGATACTGTGTGCGAGAACTCACCAAGACAAGTATTCGTATCAGACTCATAAAAGTATGGCATCCCAGTCTTGCCAATTTTTAAAAAAATTATAGGGCATACTAGATTAACACAGAGTTTCCTCTTCATAATATTCTTAGAGAAACAATTTTGACACCTGAATAACCCGGACACGCAGTTTTGGGCAATTCGCAAACGATTTCCCTGGAAGCTAGCAGAGCATTGCACAGCTAAATCCACTACTTTTAATAATTTTGTAATATTTTTTTTACTTTCACACGGTCGTTTTGCTTTCCTGTCAAAGTTTTACAAGGGGAAGTATAACCAAGTATCAGGCACATCCACGTGCTATTGTCTAAAATGGGGCTCGCGGCATTGCCTTTTTGGTTTGATGTTTAGGGAAATATCAATTTTATTGCTTCATTACTCTGGTAATAAAAGTCATTCTTAACATGCAGTGATTCAAGGTTTAAGCTAGGGTTGTGCGAGTAACCTTCCAGTAGCAAATGTGAGGCCACAAGACCCACACAACTAGGGGTTCTGGAGGTTTCATGCCCCCGAAAACATTTTGCAAAATTGAAGCAATTTTTGGTGAGTTTCCCACGATTTTCAGCCGAAACATTTAAAAAATGTATCGTTTGGACTTGAACAATGATAATGCGCGCGCTCTGATTGGTCTAAAACCCATGTTTTATCAGAGTATAAAACATAGAAAAGGCGTGTTATATTGTTTTGCGCGCGTAATATTTATATTTTAAAGCAAATAAAGAAGCCTAAGTCGTGTATTACACTGTGATAAAACACGCCGGTCATTCGAGAACACTCGAGAAATGTAGAAAACACTCGCCTGCGGCTCATTTTTAGCAGATATAAATAATCAAAAGTCGAATTTTATTTTAAAAAACCACCTTTCACCCTATAATATTTTGCTGCGAAAAGAGGGACGGTCATTCCAAACGTGAGAGGATTAAAATAATTGCCCTGCATCTAAAACGCGCGTTTGCTGGATGATATTACTAAAAACCGCTACCAATTCTTCAAATAACGGCTATTTTCCGCTTATCCTTACGTGACATGTCACGTGACCTGCCAGAAGTACCAATTCTACTGTGAAATTTTCAGGACGTTAAAATCTAACTGTGTGCTAAATTTGGTTCCATTGGCATTTGTACCTTTTGAAATACAATTAATAGGTTATTTTCACCAGAAAAAGCCTTTGACCCAGGCCTTAAACTACTTGAGTTAGGTGGGTACAGTTTGTAAGCGCGACAATGTAATTCATCACTCTGCTGGAATTTTTTTTTCCCTTCGTCTTTGCGCATTTTTTTCAGTCATCCTCCCTGGCATGAATATTTTTCTCCCCGCACTCCCCCCTCATCACATTTCTAATTGTCTAATATTTACGTGCTGTGCATAGGAAAGACTTGTTTGTTGAAGGCCTCGAGGCTATCTGGATGCAGGTCAGATTCCCAAGTTGCTCTGTTTTGTTTTCGGTTATGTATAGACCACCGAACGACGGGAAGTTTTTTGAGCTTATTATGTCCCCCTTGGAGAAAGCCTGGCTTAAAACGTCCAATATTATCTTGTTAGGGGATTTTAATTGTGATCTGAAATCAATATCTACTACCAAATGTGATCCTACCGCCGTTAAACTGCTTCATATCTTTGATGCGCTTAATTTGCAAAACATCGTCAAGGAACCAACCAGAGAAACACCATCGTCGAGTACATTAATTGACCTAATTGTAACTACAAGAAAGGATCTGGTTAGTTCAGTCGGAACACACCCGCTGGGAATTTCAGACCACAACCTAATTTATTCAACAATAATGTTGAAGAACAAAAGACCACCTCCGAAGATAATTTGCGTAAGGCAGTTCAGAAACTTCAATGAGAAAAAATTCAAAGAGGATATTCGTGCAGCCCCCTTCTACGTTGGGTCTATTTTTGACGATCCTGACGATCAAATGTGGTTCTGGCAACAACTTTATTCTGATATCTGTGACCAGCACGCTCCACGGAAGGAGATCAAGATCAGAGCATCTTCTGCGCCCTGGATAACAAATGACATTCGTTTAGCAATGAATCGAAGATACAAGTTGTTTAAAGCTGCTGTTGCATCAAAAAGTGCAAAATTGTGGTCGGATTATAAGAGAGCTAGAAACAAAGTAACCTCGGATTTAAGACGTGCTAAAGCTTTATATTTTTCAAAGATGTTTAACGAGGTTAGGAGTTCGAGTGCCTATTGGAAATTGGTGAAGGACGCAACTAGCTCGAGGGTACGCAAACTCATAGGGCCTCTGAAAAAGTGTGATGATTCTTTAGTGTTAAGCGACAAAGAAAAGGCCGGCCTGATGAACTCGTTCTTTGCTAACATTGGTACGAATATTGCAGCCAAACTACCTATACCAACTGGTAACGCAACAATAGCCGCTTATAGAGATACGTCACCGCCGCTGCTATCTCGAGTTGAGATTTCTCCACAGAGAATATGCAGGAAAGTCAACGAACTGAAGTCAAATAAGTCTACGGGCCCTGACTGCTTATCATCTAAATTACTAAAGCTTGCGGGGGACGACATTGTACCATCTATGTATAGGCTGTTCGATGCCAGTATTGAAAGCGAATCTCTCTATTCAAGCTGGAAAATAGCAAAGCTCACACCGATCTTTAAGAAAGGCGACGCGACAGAGATAGGAAATTACAGGCCGATCTCGCTCCTCAGCATTCCGAGCAAAATCCTAGAATCAGAGGTGAATGATTCCCTGGTACATCATGTCTTCAAGGAACACAGGTTAGCTTCTGACAGACAATGGGCTTATCGACAGGGGTATTCAACCGAACTCTTGCTAGTTCATCTCACGGAAACATGGAGAATGGCTGTTGATTCCGGTCTCATAGTGGCTGTGGCCTTTGTCGATTTTCGCAAAGCGTTTGACAGTGTCTCGCACCGGGTCTTGTTGGAGAAACTGCGCACGAACTTCGGCATTCGTGATCAAGCACTGGGTTGGATTGCAGGTTATTTAGATGGGCGAAAGCAGTATACAGTTGTTAATGGACAAAACTCTGATACCATGCCTGTATCCGTTGGTATACCACAGGGATCAGTGCTTGGCCCTACACTGTTCTCTCTGTTTGCCAACGATCTACCGTCAAGTATAAAGTCAGGCTCCGTTTACTTATTCGCTGATGACGTTACGATTTACTGTATTAAAAAAACGGTAGACGAAGCGGTTGCTCAGTTGGACAAAGCTTTAGATGAACTGTACGACTGGTGTATTTTAAATCGCCTAACCCCGCATCCGCAAAAAAGCGAAGCTATGCTTATCTGTAAAACCCGCCCAATGGGGCCAGTTGCGCCAATTTACATCGGCACTGATGCCATAGAGTGGGTCAAGAAATCTCGCTTACTGGGTATAACGGTTGATGATAAACTCTCCTGGGTGCCACACATGTTGGATCTCAAAAAGACTTTCGCAAAGAAACTAGACCTAATTAGGCGGTCGAGGTTTTTACCAAAGGATGTTCTTATTAACTTTTATTTCAAAGTCATATTTCCATCAGTAACTTACGGCCTCGTTTTGTGGGGGTCGTGCTTCAATGCTGATCTTTTTGATTCATTGGAACGATTGCACTGTAGAGCGGCAAGGATTATTTTCAACTTACCAAAGGACATGAGATCATCGGACGTGTTACTTCAAGCTGATTGGCATTCGTTGAGCTATTGTTATAAACTAGTTCTGTTAAAGCTCATACACAAAGCTTTTCATGATGAGCTCCCACAAGTGCTATCAGATAACATCGTGACGAAACGTCCCACAGGTTACTCTTTACGAGCGTCAGACTCTCTTACGGTGCCTCGTTTCAACTCTATCTATGGCAAAAACTCTATTGCTCATAGAGGCTCTGTGTTGTGGAATATTTTAATTTCTAATGATAAGAATTTTTCAAGCACAAGTTATAAAAACCTGAAAAAGAAAATCTGTTCAATGGACATTTTTAAAGAGTTGACTTTCAAAGAGACCTCTATAACTACCACAAATTTTAGACGTAAAGATTTCATTTATATTTAGGGGATTTAAGGTTTTTTAACGATGTACATATATACACAGTTAAGTATTAGTTTTTAATTTAAATAGTTGATTATAATTTGTTATTCATTATGTACATATTTTATTCTTAGGTTTTAGGTTTTAGTATTCACGCACGACCCCACAAGCTGCACAGCTTTTTTAACTTATCGTGCTTAAATAAAGGTTGTCTGTCTGTCTGTCTGTCTGTCCGTCCCTTTCGAAAAACTATTATTGCGAGATTTTACCTGAAGGCTCTTTTGACGTCGCTCAGCGTGGCTTTGTGCCAATATCTCGTTCACGTTTCAAGCAACGCCAAATTCCTCCACATTTACCAATGTTTTGCGCGGTTTTTGTAAATTTTGGGTGATTTTGGGCATTTTGTGAAAGAGATGTTTTTTCTTGCAAGATAGATTAAATTGAGGAAAATATGAAATGTTGAAGATTTGATGGATTTGGAAAATTGAAATTTAAGTGAAGAATTAAGAGTCATTGTCAGAGAAAACCGGGCAGTGCCAAAAGATTGGGGTCAGCCGATTGCCTTTATTTTTCACCATTTAAAACCAAGCTGGTAAGATTAACTTTGGTGACATTAACAAGATTTCTCGGAGTCTCACTCCCGAGATTGACCACCCCCCTAGTTTTCGGCCAAGGGAAGCCCTAAAAACCCCCAAAACAATGCCAATTTCTCGGGTCTAAAACAATTTTCCCTTAAGGAATTACTGCACAGATTTTTTTCTGAAGCTAAAGTACCTTAAAATAAACGTTTTGGTTGCATAAAATGAAATATTTAATGTAACGGTAATTTTGCACAAGGGTTTAAATCCAGGTATGTTGCGTGACTGTTACAGGACAGCGAATTTGGGAGATTTTCGAAGTGCATTTTCTTGAAAGTGCGGCTGTTTATTTGTTAAATAATTCCATCTTACAATAGTCTATACCCTTCTAAGTCAAAAGAAAAAAAGTGTTGATTGGCACAAGAAACTCTTTTCACAGGAAGCCTATTTTCGTGAACGTGATTTTGCGGTATTTTGCATAAAACATGTAACCTTGCTTTTTAGTAATGCCCTTTAAATTGTAACTTTAGACAGCTGAAAACTTCATCATCCCTATAAAAAATAATTTGGAAAGGATACTGCAATGAAAAGAAATCATCCTTACTTTGGAGCAGCAGGTATGATAAAAATTATAAAGCAGACGTATTAATTAGAATTAATTATAAAGAAACGACTGGACGATTTTTAAATTGTCCGTGCGACGAAATTTCAGTGATATAAAGTTTCAGGGGATTATTTTTTTACTTGGATTTTTCAGAAACTTTTTGCTGGCCAGACTATAAAATTAAGAAATTAATAAACTACTTACACGTATAATTGTGACTGCGTAATTTGAGATCGAGCAATGGCATCTCTATGTCTCACGCGTAGCTGGGTTATCAGGTTTCATTGACGACT